>JAVXUL010145354.1:0-14524 GCA_035590515.1 Trichilia minutiflora
ATATATTGATTCTAAATCAACATTTAAAAATACACAAAATAATTTAATTAATTATCAAATAATTAATATTTTTAAAATTCTAATTTTGCCCCTATGCCAAGGTGATGTATCGTTTTCATTAAAATGTAATAAGAAGTGATCAATATCACTCAAAACGCGAGTTGGAATGTGTCCGAAGTCCGATTATAAAAAAAATTTGAAAAAAATCATTTTGCAGCGAGAAGCAGGCTTGGGCGCGTGTGGTAGCTCGGGCACTAGCAGGCGAACTGGCGCTTGTGTGCCACGCTCCTACCACAAAAAAAAAAAAAAAGGGGGCTTAGGCCCCTTACACCCCGAAACTTTGGCAATTTTTCTCTTTAATTTCAAATGGTTTTCAATCAAAATCACTTCATAACACATCCAAATAATTATCAAAAATGCTCAAACACATCATCAAGGCCATTTGATACACAAACCAACTCAAAACACACAAGGGTTCAAAAATATGCCAAAATGGCACCTAGTTGAGTTCCAAACTCAATTTTCTCACTTTGCCAACTCCTACCATCATTCCTAAGCATCATTTATCATATAAAATGTCTTAGAAATACAATGGAATTAATGAGAAAATTTTCTCCATCAAGAATCACAAGTTGGCACCAAGCACCCCTAAATGACACCCTTTTAGGGTTTCACCAAAACATCAAGCAAACAAATATCCTTGCCATCAACCAAACATGCTCTGATACCATTTGTTGGTTTCTAATGGCCTAAAACATGCATAATTGAAGTATTCTTCCCTAAGAAATTAAGCTCAAATACATGCTTTCAAAGGAGAAAGAAAGGGTACAAAAAGAGATCTCAAAGTGCATACCTTCTTAACCATTTGATTTGGTGAAGACTAAGCTCACAAGTGTGATCTCTCTACACTTGAAACCCACCCTAAGACCTCTCCCATGGCTACCAACGTGAAGGAGGAAGAAGGAGACCCAAATTGAATCAATTTCAACTTATTTTCCATTATTTTAATTATATATTAATCTAATAAATATAATAAAATAATGGTGAGTGTATGTGATACAACCAAACCTATGTTACATGGATGAGCTCAAGTCAAACTTGAATCTTATCCCTTTGATCAAGAAAATTAATTAAAAATATATAACATTTATATTAATATTAATATGTCAAGTGTCAAAATTTTACCTATATAAATTCTAACACTTGTCAAATTCTTTAACCATTAAAGAATTTTATAATTAGACATATTAATATACATTTTGAATTTTCATAAATCCAAAATTATGATACATTTACCATAATGCTCTTGGTCAACATTATACATAAGGGTAAAATAATAATTTTCTTTTAAATTAAATACTTTAATTTAAAAATTATCATTTTCTATTAAAATCATATTTTAATATATTTGATAATCATAATTATCAAATTTGAATATGTAATTTACAATAAATTACACATTTATATCACATAAGGGCAAAATAGTCATTTTGCACTAAATTAATAATTTAATCTAGTTTTTATCATTTTGCCTTAAAATCATATTCTAACATATTTGATAATCAATATTATTATTTTGGATCATGTAATTTACATTAAATTACTATATGATATCAATATATCAATTCTTTAACACTATAAAGAATAATAAATACATATAATGATTATACGTATTTTTTTTGGCATTTACAAGTTATCATGAGGTTGCTAGCCCTCTCTCGATAATATTTTATCTTCTCCTCCTTTATAGGAACTCTCAGAGAATTGTGTAGATCGTGAAGGTTCACCGTGACTCAACTATGAGTTAATATCGAATACTTTGACTCCGAACAGTTTGATCTCAAATATTTCGATACCTAACGACTATGGTTAATGTCTAACTATGCGTCATAATCCCTAAGTCATGATGAAGAAGTGTCTTCATCAAATCTTCAATAATTGCACGTCACATGTGGATAGTATCCCTCTATTGTCATATCCTAATCGAGTAAGGATTTATGGACTGTAAAAATCCTAATCTCGATGTCTATACAAATCATCGATCATATATTATGATTGACATAGGCATAGACTTAAAATCCATATATTATATTGACATTCATTTAGGAAATCAACTCGAACTGAGTCAATGAAAACTCTTAGTTTATAGTGTCGAGTCAACAGATCCCATCTTGATTATCAATGGAACGCCTATATGAACAAAGCATACCTAAATCAACTTCTTATACAAGGCGTGATTAGCCTTGCACGTATACACCATATGAAATATACCCATCCATACAAAGTCTGATTCTATATGTCTCAAGTCAAAGGATTATATCACATACTATTGTAATCTATTGACAAATCATTGACTATATGCATACCATATGATTTGTCAATATATAGCCCTGTTCGATAAATAGTTCACCAACTATAAATCCATATTAATGCGCTTATGACAATACCTATATTGTCAAACTACATATATCATCATAGGATATCATTAGGTGACAACTAGTATGCTTACTATGTGATATAGTTGTCCAATCTATATCACGTACGTAAAAAACAATATGATACTTTCATTTAACAATTTATACAAAAATATCTAGATAATTCACATACATTCTTTATATATAAGCATGCCAATATAAAGGAAACATATAATGTATGTGAATAAAGACCAATTCTTTCATTGATAACCAAAAGTTAATATAAGATCACTAGCCCTAAAATCGATAATATGAATGATTTATAGGACATACACTAACAAGTATTTTCCCAAATACTCACCCCTTACTCTCCCATTTCAAGTTAGAGTAATCGGGTATGGTATAACATAGCTAAAGCGAGATTTTAGCACAGTTTTTTAGGTATTCGACTCAAATTTATGCTTTATAGTCCACTGAATAAGATATATTTGTAAACTGTGATTTCGTATATTTTAGCTCGGCCAGGGATTTATTGTAATAAATATTTTAAGAAATGTTTGTTATGTATTGTATGAAAATACAATGGTTGAATTACATACGATTAAACATCCTTCATATTATATTGTTTTTAAAATGGGTTTTGAAAATAGGTACTAAGCCTTGAGTGTCCTCGGATAGTATTCTAATTGGTAGAATGTATTTTTGAGATTTGCGATGATTGTCACGTGACTGACCAGAGTCGGGGCGTAACATGGATCCTCTAGTAAATTAACACCAAAGCTCGGGGAATCATTTAATTAAAGTTTCACTCATCAACTCAACAAGAGTCGAGGGGAAAAGATCGCAGATAAACAATAATTGAAAGGTGAAATCAAGTAAAGAGAGAATCAAAATATATCTACCAACTTGGATAAGTATATCCCTCAACTTATTTCTATGATTTGAGTTATTTTTTAACATAAATCAAGAAAAAGGTAGTTAGATTACTATTCTCAAAACCCTAGACTTTGGGCATAATCTAATTTATCAATTATATTAATACATTGAGATGTTTAAGTATGCAATAGTGTTGGAAAAATTAAGAATAATTCAATAATGAGTGAGGATGAGAATGGTCAGAGGTCTGGCCAAAGAGAAAGAGAGAGAAAGGGAGAAAGCAGGTTACTTGTCTAATCATAGAGTAAAGAAAAATCATTATGATAGTTATACTATAATCATATGCATCATGCATTTTATAGCATAAGTAGATTGTGTGAAAGGTTATTGAACCTTATGGATATATGTATGTGGGCTTAAGAACTATTATTAGAGTATCTCCGATGTAGAGAGGACGTTGGAAGAGTGTTTTCTCACCTCAGAGTGAGTGGATATTATCTTTATAGCCTTTATATTTTCTTTCATTATGTTTATAAAATATTTATTTAAAACTTATATTTTTATACCTTAAAGAGTTAATTATTATGATATGATAATATTGAGGAGGTGATATAGTTTCTTGATTGTGTGGAGACCAGGAGGGCCCTTGTTTGTGACAAAGTATCATAATGATGCTATAATGCATTGTGTATATACATGGACTTGTGGCATAATTTGAATATATATGCTGGTCGAAGTGCGAATGCGTTTATTTTGGCTTTGAGTCCCATGAAACTATTTACTTAACCTTGTTTGTCATTATGTATTACTTTTGCCTTTGTGTGTCATTGAGATTAGTTTTTGGCCTTGAGTTCTATTTATGTTGATTTGGCCTTATGAGCCATGACTTATTTATTATTTTGTCCTTATGAGTCATTGATGATGATTTTGACCTTGTGTGCCATGATTTTATTGTTTTGGCCTTGTGAGCCATTAATGTTGAGTTACGATCTTGGGTGTTGTTGTTCATGATTTTTATATGGGTAAGGATTGGCCATCCAGCTTGAAATAAAATAGGTGGAATCCAATAAACCCAGAGATGAGGATTGGTTATGCAGTCCAAAATAGGATAGGGGGAATCCAACATTCCTAAATTATATGGCATGTTATTTTTATACCTATATGGATATACATATTATTACCAGCTGCAAATCATCTATACAGCTTGAAATAGAGTGGATAGGATCCTACAGACTGATGAAAGATATATTTTTAAATTTCTCATGATATTTCAATCATCTATCTTTATGCCATATTTTATTTATGGATGAATTGACAAATGTTGATTTTCGATAATCACGAGGATTTTTATAGTTCATCCATGAGATTTTACTTTTCTTACATTATTATATTATAATATCCAATCACTGAGTATTTTTTCAAGTACTCATCCCTCACTCCCCTATTTTAGGTTAGTGCTGTTATATGTGGGCATAGTTTAGGTGATCAAAGATTTCAATGATATTTTTAGGTACTCGACTCATTTTTCAGTAGTCTGGTCCACTGAATAAAAAACTGTATTAAATAGTTGGGACATATGTATTTTATTCAACAAAATATTTACTATAATGAGTAATAATTTGAAAGAAGATATATTTGACTTATGTTGTTGATGTACATATAGTTTGAACATATTTTGAAAAATTATAAGATTATATTTATGTTCTGAAATGAATTTGAATTTAGATTTTAATGTCTTGCATGTCTTTAGAATGTATTCTAATTAATATGATGCATTTCTTGGATTCACGATGATTGCCTCGTGGCCAATTCTTATGGTCAGGGTATGATAATTTTATTGGTATCAGAGTATTTGGTTTTATATAGATTATGTTTGTTGTTTTCAACTTCTTTTGATTTCAATTCCTTAAGATTTCAGACTTTGATAATTCTATTTAGAATTATGATTTATTGATTTGATTCGATGAAATTGTTTGTTTATGTAAAAATACCTCCAGACTCGAAAGGGGGAGGGTAGACCTTGGAGGAATGTAATGATTTAAAATAATGATGACGCCTCATATTAGCTCCATTTGTTACTTTTAATAAGGAGCAAGTTCATATGGATCCTTCACCATAGATACACAATCTTGAGAGTAGTGCTATGAATCCCGTTCTTTAATTATGTGGATATTATAATAATTCCTTCTATTTATTTGTATACATATGATTTTATACGATTCATGCATAGAAGAGTTTGTTGGTTTGAAAATTCCTTGTTAAAGAATTGAGTAATCTTGAATAATTCAACGATAAGAAAGAACTAAATTTTTTACTTTAAAATCATCTTTAATTGAAAAAAGTTCTTTATCGTTTTTGTAGAGCTCGAAGAGAGCTTTTCATTGATACGGTGCAGAAAGTATTGATACTTAGACGTGCAAGTATCACTGCATAGCGTCAGCACGAAAAGCATCGATATGCTGTGATTATAGTAAATGGTAAAACCTAAGTATCGATACTTAGAACGGTAATAAACAATGAATGGCTAAGTATCGATACACTGTTGAGGAAGATATCGATACTTTAGGGTTCATTGTAAATAGTGAAGCAAAGCATCAATACTTGGATGAAAGTATCAACACTTTGGGATGAAAAATGAACCTAGAACCTAACTCTCAATAGAAAATATCGATACTGTGAATGTAATGATACTATGTAACCCATGTTTTGAGTAAAAATATCGATACTTTGGAGATATCTAAACTATATCTCACCAAATCATCATAAATCCTTACGATTCTTGCTTGGATTTTTTAGTAAATCAACACCAGAGTTCAAGAATATCACTTAATCGGAGTTTTGCTTAATGATTCAAGAGGAATCAAGAGAGAAGGGTTGTAGGTGAATAGTAATCAATATATGAAATCAAGCAAAGAGGGACTCAAAACATATCTACTAGTTTGGGTAAGTATATCCCTCAGCTTATTCCCTTGAATTGAGTTATCTTTGTGTATAAATCAAGAAAAAGAGTAGTTAGATTACTATTTCCAAAAACCCTAGATTTTGAGCATAATCTAATTTATCAGTTGGGTTGATAAATTAAGATGTCTAAGTGTGTTTTGGTGTTGAAAAGATTAAGAATAAACCATTACGGAGTTATAATTTGAATAGCTAAAGGGTTGGCTGTGTAAAGAGAAAAAGAAAGAGAGAGACGGTTATTTACTTTTAAATGAGTAACGAAGAGATTAGAGCATTATACTTCTAATAATTTGCATCATGCATTTTATAACCTGAGTGTATTTTGTAAAAGGTTATTCAACCTTGTATATATATGTATCTAGGTATCATAGCTTTGGTAAGAGAGTCTCCAACGCAAGGAGAAAGTAAGAGAGTGGTTCTCAGGTTATAAGTGGATATTATCTTGATCCTTCTGTCTCTTAATGATATTTAAGAATGTTTTATGTGTTTTATATGCTTCAAAATGATAGAATATATATGCATATGTATATGTAATCATATTGAGGATATGTTGGATATTGTTGTGTAATAACCAAGAGGGTCCCTTATTTGTGGTAGACTTAGGCAATGATTTTATGATATATCTGTATTTGATGCCAGAGGTCAGATATAAATGCTGATTTTGATGATTTTATGTATTTGTGGCACATTTTGTATGTTAGTATAATTATGATTGGAGGCTGATATGAATTGATTTCATTAATCATGATTTTTTTGTTTGATATATATTTTAATAATGAAATGTGTATAAATATATACGTATTATGATTATTGAAAAGTGGATTGAGGCCGAAGAGCCAATGTTTTCATTTTAATGTGATTGGCTTTTAGTGCCAATTTTCATGGATTTCGTGTTGAGTGCCATAATTTTGTTTAATTGTGGGCTTTTAAGCCATCCTTCTTGATTTAGGCTATATGGGTCAATTTTAAGTATATTATTTGACGAGATGAGGATTGTCCAATGTATGAAAATCTAATAGACTATCGAGTATTGAATTTAAAGACATGTAGCATGCTATTGTCTATCAGCTCAATGAGGTGAGGATTTTCCTAGAGATGGAAGCCCAATAAACCACAAAGTAGCTCTACGAGATAAGGGTTATTCCATAGAGGGAAACCCAATAGACCATAGAGTAGATTACCACAGAATAACTTTACGAGGTAAAGGTTGTCTCATGGAAGAGAGCCTAATAAACCACAGAGCGGATTATACTCCTATTTGGAATTTTTACCTTAAAGAATTCATTCTCGATATGAGAATGGTTGTTTGTATGCCACATAAGATTGGGTAATATGGTTTTAAACAAGGATTTTTAAATGTTTGATCATTTTCTTATTCACTTACCGAGTATTTTTTCAAATACTCACCCTTTATTTTTACCATTTCAGGATAGTCCAGTCGTGAGTAGGCATAAGAAGATTGATTAGAGTTTTTAGTTCAGTTGCCTATACTTGACTTAATTGTATGTAGATGGTCCATTGAATAAGAAGATGTATTTTATAATTAAAACTTATATATTTTACTCGACGAAGTACTATTTATAATATGTTATTTATAATAACTTTTATTATATAAAACTTGTATTAAAATTTGATGATGATTTATATGTAATATAGACATGTTTGAAAACTGCGATATTTTGTCTATATTTGAAAATAAATTCACACAGGTTTTTAGTGCCTTGCGCATTATTGAGGTACATTCTAAGCAATAGAATATATCTTTTAGATTCATAGCGATTTCCACGTGCTCAAATTCCTAGATTTGAGGCATGACAAATGCTCACTTACTTTAGTTATAGAAAACCTTGAATGCATTCATGGATTTTATGCATGCGCAGAATTTGGTACCAAACTCGACTCAAGCCCAAGTTGAATCTTCTCGACCAATGTAGAAATTATCCAAATTGGTTAAAGAAGTAAGATAACTTAGAAGTAAAATATATTGTAAAACTATTAATGCTTTGGAAGCAACCAAATAGATGAGGAGCAAAAGAATATGAATGATACGAATTTATCAGATGAGAAAAATATCAGTTTCAAGAGTTAACCTAGAATAGGTGCTAGTGAGTAGAGAATTTCTTGATGTGGTTTTAGAGGAATTACTTGGGTTACCACTTGATAGAGAATTTGAGTTTTGTATTAATCTTGTATCAAGGACTGCCCCAATTTCGATTCCACCTTATTGTATAGTACCCATAGAATTGAAAGAATTGAAAGCTCAATTGAAAGATTTAGTCAAAAAGAGTTTTATTTGACCAAGTGTATCTTCATGGGGTGTACCAGTATTATTTATAAAAAAGAAGAATGGTATAATAAGGTTGTGTATGGATTACTGACAGTTCAATTGAGTAATCATCAAGAACAAATATCCTTTGCTAAGAATTGGGGATTTGTTTGATCAATTACAAGGTCAATGTGTGTTCTCTAAGATTGATTTGAGATTAAGATATCACCAGCTTTAGATTAGAGAGGATAATGTCTATAAGATGGTGTTCAGAACTTAATATTGACATTATGAGCTCCTGGTTATACCTTTTAGATTAACAAATACACCTGTAGCTTTCATGGATTTTATAAATTAGATTTTTCACCCCTATTTGGATAAGTTTGTTATCATACTCATTGATGATATATTTGTGTACTCTAGGAGTAAGAAATAATATACTTAATATCTCATAGTGGCACTTTAGACTTTGAAAGAAAGACAATTGTATGCAAAATTCTCTAAGTGCAAGTTTTATCTCAGAGAGGTGAATTTCTCAAGCATATGGTATCAGATAGCAGAATATTTGTAGATTCAAGGAAGATTGAAGCAATAGTACAGTAAGAATGGCCCAAAAATGTCACTGAGATCCGTAACTTTTTGGGCTAATAGGATATTATAGGAAATTTGTTAAGAGTTTCTCCTTATTGGCTTCATCACTGACACAACTCACTAGAAAAGAGGTCATATTTGAATAGGATGACCAATGGGAGCAAAGTTTTTAGACTTTGAAGGATCAACTTATTTCTACTCTAGTTTTGATACTTTTCACGTCGGGTGATGGGTATATGGTCTTTAGTGATGCCTCAAAGTAGGACCTCAGATATGTGCTAATACAAAATGAGAATGTGATAACTTATGCTTCTCGACAATTGAAGAAGCATGAAGAGAATTATCCCACCGATTATTTAGAGTTGGCTACCAGGGTATTTGCATTAAAGATAGGGAGGCATTACTTATATGGAAAATGGTGTCAATATATTCATTGCTCACAAGAGCTTTAAGTATTTACTCAAGTAGAAAGAATTGAATCTGAGACAATAGAGATGATTGAAATTGATTAAAGATTATAACCTGATCATTGACTACCATTCAGGAAATACAAATGTAGTAGTAAATACTTCGAATAGGGAGTCTTCAGCTAGCTTAGCTTACATTCGCACCACTTATATGCATTTGTTGATAAATTTGAAAATGATGAGAATAACACTAAGGTATGATAAGCTTGGAGTCTTAGTGGCTAATTTCATGGTCAGACCCACTCTAGTAGATTAGATCAGATAGGGGGTCAGATACTAGATAGTGAATTGGTTAAGTTTTTCTAAGAGATTTTAGATGGCAATGAGAGTGACTTCTAATTCACTCATGATGGAACATTGACCTTCACGTGTTTGAGTATCAATACCTCTCTTTCAAGTGCCAATACTTTCATCCAGTTAATGGCTTGTTATGTTAAAAATATCGATATTTTTCTATAGCAAAAGTATTGATATTTTAGGAAAGGTATAGATACTTTGAACATGACAAGCCACTTTTAGAAAGAAAGTATCGATACTTTCTTTCCAGAAGTGGCTTGTTACGTTCAAAGTATCAATACCTTCCCTAAAGTATGAATATTTTTGCTCAAAATATAGGTTACACAGTGATGTTACACTCAAAGTATTTATACTTTCTATCAAAAATTGGGTTATAGGATCGTATTATATCCCAGAGTATCAATACTTTCCTCTAAGTATTGATACTTTTGCTTCACTATCTACAGTAACCCTTAAAGTATCTATATCTTTCTCAATAATGTATCGATATTTGGCTCTTACTGTTCATCAAAGCTTCAGAGTATCGATACTTTTGGGTAGGGTATCGATACTTTTAGCGATAAGCACATTAGAACGTTGCCCCTCGCAAATAAGTATTAATACTTTTTCCTGAATATCGATACTTTCAGTCATTGAACAATGCGTAACATTCTAAGTATCGATACTTTTTTAAAAAGTATTGGTACTCGTAACTCTATAGCATCAAGTATCGATGTTTTTTCTTGTGTATACATCGATACTTCTTTATATTTTATCAAATGAGGAATGTCACTTCTAAAACTTATAATATTTTATCCAGATATCTTCACAGAGCTTATAATATATCAATTGATTAGAAAGAGGAAGCAGCTTATACATATAAATGAGAAATAATTTCTTCATTAATATATATGTACAGTACATATATACAGTGATACATTACAATACACACACACACACACACATTGAAATCGATAATACAAATGGTTTCCAGGGTATATTACACCAATATATCTAATAAGCTTTGTAATATACAAAATATCAATTATGCCATCATTCATCAATTTATGACAAATAAATCCTAAATTTGATCAATTTTAATTTGACTAAATTTATTTTAATTTTATTTTTATCTATAAATATTAATAGAATATCATGACTTACTCTAAGTTATATTCGAATCAATTTATAAAGCTTTTAGATTTGTTAAACTATTTAAAGTATAAACTGTTTATACCTTTTAACCTAATATTATTTTCAAGATTGCTAGTTCTCTTATGAATAATATTTATTCTCTCTCAAAGTAAGAACGAGCATAAGTTATTAGTTATAATCTTTCAGGTTCACTATAGTATTAACTGTCAGTTGAAATAGATTATATCAAACCCATTTCGAACTATTAAAATGTTCAACAACTATGTTTAAGATATAGTAATATACTATAATCCTTAAACCACAATGAACAAAGTCTTTATCGAACCTTTTACATACGATTGCACATCACATGTAGACAAATTTCTTCCCTTAGTTTAATCTTAACTCAACTAAAGCTTATGAATGTCAAAACCCCTAAACTCAGTCATCAATGATGATCCCAAAAGTGTTATGTGTTTTTAATGATGTCAAATATATATGTAGTTGTGTCGTAATTGATTTACTCAGACAAATATTCTTCACTCAATATTGTTTGAAAAAGAATGTTCATTTTAGATTTATAAAGTGAAGACAAAAAGTATCAGGAATCAAAGTTTTAGAGAAAATGTTTCGACATTTTTGTGATAGAGGTTATCAAAGCTTACAAGACAAAAGTATTTATACCTTTGATAAAGGTATCGACACCTTTAACTTGAAGAAATCTGGGAAAGACGATAGGTTAAAATGTAGCAACACCCTTCATAAAGGTATCGACACCTTTGGCCTGAAAAAATTTAGAGAAGACGATGCATCAAAACATGTCAACAACCTGGACCAATATATCGACACCTTCACTCTACAACACTCAAATGTGTCGACACCTGTGATAGATTCAAAATTATAACGGTTAGTTTTTTGTATTAAATGCGCAAAATAACTACAGATTTAGAGAGACATTGAAGCCTATTAATGAAGATATAAATAACAATCATTTTGTATTGAATAACAAGAATTATGGGCTAAAAAATATCAAAGAACAATAACATTTTATTCTTTCTTATTCATTAATTGTCGATCAATTTTAAGAGAGAGAAAATTATATACTGAATTGAAAACTCATTCTATAAGAGAACTCTTGTATTATAAAAATATTCAGTACTATTTCTTTGGGTAAAACTTCACCCGAAAGAGGAGTTTGTACTTAGGTTCAACTTCACCTATTATAAGAAGTATTGTGTAAGGTTATCCTCATTGTTAGAAGGAGATTGTATTTTGGGATTCTCTTGTCCCTATTTTAAATAAGATTTAATAATATCTCGGATTCAAGGGACTGAATCGAGAAGAGTAGACGTAAGCTAGTTGTTAAACCACTATAAAATTAGTTGTGTCTATATTAAGGTTTTTCTCTCTTTATACCTGCACTCTTAACAACGTATTTACTATCATTCATTCATTTCGTTAAAATTTCTTCACCAAAAACTTTATTATTCAATTTTTAGTTTTTGTCATATCACCAATTCACCCCCTTCTTGGATGATATCCATTGAGACTTCAATTGGTATCAAAGCCACACTCATTATATATAAGATTAACGACCTGTAAAGAGTAGATCATAGTATGGCATCTAGCAGCATTCTATCACAAATCATCAAAGATCAGTTCACACATAGACCACCTTTTTTCGATGGTATAGATTATGCATACTGGAAGAAACGCGTGCAAATCTATTTGAGCACCTTAGATTTTGACATCATCACTATCATAAAAGATGGGTATTCTTAACCTATGATCATAGATGAAAATACTAGAGAAAGAAAACTTAAACCCAAAGGGATTGGACTCAGGAAGAGAAGAACTTATTCCAGCTTAATGGTGCGGGATTTATCATAAAAACCTAAGGGATCTGTTATGTGATTTTATGCATGCCTTTTAATATATATCAACCAATTGACAAAATAAAGCTATTATGGTTTAAAATTATTGCCCAAAAGTGTTATCCTCAAGCTTAAAGTCTCTTCCAAGCTTCCAAAGGTATCCACACTCTAGCCTTTGATGATAGATGTGATAAAATTGAATGGAGACTTTAGGTGTTTGAAAAACAAGTTTACAAAACTTTGGCAAGTCCAACCAATATATCTACATATATATCCATGTATTCTTATTGCTATAATATGAAAGAAACTGTGGAAAAACCATTCTCCCCTTAGCTTTCTTCCTTTCCTTGCTGTCTTTTATGAAAAACAATGATATAGCTTTCTTCCTTGCTTTTCTTTTCTTTTGTTTTGCAAAATGAAAATCCACTCCACTCCTTCTCAATGGCTTCCACGTACATACTTATCATTCTCTCCAAAATAAAATTTTAAACCATTTATTATAATGCTATATAGTTGACAAGCATGAGAGAAAAATAAACAAAATTAACCAATGACATTAAGACAAATGGAAGCATATATATGCACGTGTGTGTGTGTTGACTTGGTCAATTGATATATATATATATATATTATTTTTCTTCTTCTTATTATTATTATTATTATTTGTGAATACTTTGCATTATGAATACTTTTATAATGACACTTTTATTTATTCAATAATGAATACTTTGCATTATAATTAATAAATAAATAATTTTATTTATTAATTAATATATCAAAATATATCATTTCAAGTCTTCAATAAAATCATCATATTTTTCTAACCAACCGGATGCTAGTGCGTTATTGTCGAAAAAATTTATTTTTTATATTAAAGAATAAAATTACCTATCAATCAACTTATCGGAGCAATTTAATATTCGTCAATACGAAATATCATTAACTAGCTTAATGATATTATTTTCATCCATCATCAACTACTAGATATTATGTATGACCCCCTAGGTTCATCATGAACTAGATATGAATAAATACGAATACATTCATATCACTTCGATATAACTCTTTATAATTGAAGTTCTTAGTGATCATGAGTGACCTCTAGCAAGATATCATGACCACTAGAATACTGAGAATATAATTCGGATAAATCCATATAGTCGTACTTATATAAAGTCCCTCTGTTGTTGATTCTCGATTGAGTACAGGCTATAGAATTGTCAAACCACTAACTCGATCATAGGATCAGAAACTCAATCATAAATAGGATCCACATATCCAAAAACTCTTTTTCGAAATACATGTACTTTGACCAGAGATTTAATTCTCGTAGATGATAAGTCCAAATACCTGAGCCAACGGATTCTATCTTAACCATCACCTGTTCTCATACAATAAAAATATATTGCCATCAAGCTTCTTTCGCTAGGCGTAGCTAGCCCAATGTAATATACACAAGTGAAAGATGTGCCTCACTGCAGATTATAGCCATGATATCTCAGGTCTAAAGACTAACGGTACATTGGTACGACTGTGCGATAAATCATTGGCTGTGGATATTCACTAATGTGATTCATCACGTTTGATCACATTCTCAAATGTGGTACCCATGTTTATGCTCTTGTGATATGAGACTCGTCATCCAACTATTAGTATCAGATACTAATC
>JAVXUL010145375.1:0-29878 GCA_035590515.1 Trichilia minutiflora
ATGTAGTATATTTTTTAAATTAACTGAATTAATATTTATTTATTTATTTTTAATTAGATTATTATTGTTAAAATTTTGATTATTAAAAAATTAGATTTTGATTTTAATTAGTATATTGTTAAAATGTAGTATACTAAAATTTTGATTTTTTATAATATATTAGATTATTTTGATAGGCTATAACAATAATTATAACTCTGTGCATGTGTGTATGTATGTATGTCATAATCCTACAATTGAGAAAAAGTAATATTTATGTTATTTTTATAATTATTATATAATAAATAATAGAATGTGAAAAATATTAACAAATATAAAATATAAATAATGATTCGATAATTTAATTTTTATTCAAAATTTGTGTAATTAATAGAAAATATAATTTATGTTTGGGTAAAAAACATACGGGTGACATGTGAATGCTCTGTCAGCAAGGTACATGTAGGTGATAAGGGGTAATCTTACAAAGCTTCGTCTCAGATACACCTCGCTTTGGGTATCTCCCTACTCAGGAAATACACGGTTCAGGGCAAATTTTGTCCCAAGAATCCCTTTTCTCAGAGATTCCATGGTCCTAGTGAGTTTCGCCCCAGGTAATCAACATCCCAGGAGAATTAATGGCGCCTCAGAATTATCACCATCTCAAGTGCCACGAAGACTGAAGCTCCTTCTCAAGCATGGCGTGGTTATCTTCAGCACGCTTTAGGCATCCAACAGCATCAACTGAGACAAGTTACCTCCCCAAGAACCCGGATAGCTTTTCAAAGGAATCATCTCAGGCCCGGAATCTTTCAACAACCAATTTGCAGGTAATCCTTGATCAGGGCGGGAATCAACAGCAGCAGGTGTTCTTCATTCAGGGCCATCTTCCCAGGGGCCAAGGTACTCGGGATTTTCTCCAATCGGGGGATCCTGAGTCATATGCTGTTCAGGATCTGGAAAAATCGCCTATATGCCCGGAGGTCCGCAATATTTACAGTAGAGGGGAACCAGTCCGCCTCATTAGGCCCCCTATTTCGGGCCTACTTAGAAACGTTTCCTCTATAGTCGCCCTCTTCATGATCAATGATCGGGTCCCTGGATGATTCCATTCCTGCTTGGGCGGCATCTAACAAATGACTAAATTTATCCAGATTTTTCCTGACCTGTAACAAAAATATAAGGAGACAAGCAAAGAGCAGTGAAAGCACAAAGAAAATAACAAAGAAAAGTTCTGATGGCAGAAAAGTGAGAGATTTGAAGAATGAATGTGAAAGTGACAGGGAAAATGGGGTATTTATAGATGGAGAGAGGTGATTCCAGCCGTTGATCTAAACGGACAGGGAGCCACCATGTGTTCCTGACCATAAATGCTCCTACAAGGATCGAGGAACCGTCAAATCCCCTCAGTAGTGCTTCAACACGTGGCGCATCCCCAGCTAAGCATTCAGAAGATCGTTCAGTACCTAAGAAGCCGCTATATCAGACATCACATCTTTCCTATTTTTCGATGCTAAATCAATGTTCAGGGGGGATGTACTATATAAAGCAACCTTCTCCAATAGAGAAATGACTTTTGACAACTTTTTGGGCTGGCTTTCTCAGATTTCGGAACTCTCTCTCGGATTTTGGATTTTTTATTGGAACCTCACCGAAAGTTTGCACTTCGATCACACGCTAATAGAATCGGAGAGAGAAAAAGAGAGCCTGATTATCATTTTTCCTAACCATTTTTGTTTGGTAGCCTTTGGGTATAGATTCTACACACTTTTCTTCCATTTCAGGCCATTTTTGGTTTTCTCTTTGTTACTTTCGCCGAAAGTCTATTTCTTTTTTCCTCCACATTATTTCTGACTTAGATATCGGAGTTTTTCCATCGGGAACCCCTCCCAACATCACTCCATATGTGTTTGTTGTCTTTATAGGCTTAAGAGGTGGAGTCTCGTCGAAAACAGTCACACTTTCAGTCGCTCTCCGGTGAAAAAATCTCCGTTCAATAATAGTCACATCACCCTCATACCTCATCAACTGAATCATTTCTCGTTGACCGTGAAGAAGATCCATGGATAATTCTCGTACCAACAATTTATTATTTTAATTTATGAAAATATATTTTTATTATTGTACAAATTAATTTTTAAAAAAATTATAATTTTTTATTTTATAAAGAATTTGTTAATTACATGATTACAAGGGGCGGTATTAAAAAAAGTGGAGTTGGATTCACCACCCAATCTAGGATTGTTACCTAGGACGTAGGATAATCACAACTTAGACTAAACCATAAAATAAGTATGACAAAAAATAAATAAAAAAAAAAGGGGCCAGGCCTGGTTTTATAAGAGCCTGAGTACACTAGGGTCAGAGTTTGAACACTTTTTAGCCCGTATTTTATTTAATAGATAATAATTACTATATCTTTGTCTTTAATATAATTAAATATTTTTATATCATATTAACAACAAATTTTGATATGCTATTTCAAGAATTAATTTATATAACTTATTAAATTATATTTAATTTTATTATTTTCATTAAAATTCGGTACTAAATTATTATAATTTATAAGTTTTATGAGCACCAACCTAAAACAAAGTTATAATAAATACAAACGAACCAAACGTGGTCATCTCAGTTTTTCTAATGAGAAATTTTTTTCTTTAGTTTTTTCAATTTATCATGAAAATTATAAAAAAAAAAAGGTAAAATAACCTTATTTTAATTATTCTCTAAATAAAAGTTGTTGTTTTTTTCTGTTGCCTATAAAAGGGAATAACTAAATCAATCAAATTTCACTAGCCTTCATGAAATGTTTTTTTAGGTTTTAAACTTTTGTTTATCTATATTTCTAATAAAAGGATATATTATTTTTCATTTTCATTCCCATAAAATTGATTCAATAATATGATTTGCATTTCGAATAAACATGAATACATCATCTATAAGATAACTTCTATCTTAAAAGTTTTGTAGCTTTTTTATAACATATCTTTGATTCCTCTCGATTTATAATTCAATACACATAAATCAATTGATTCCATTATATGCTGCATATCGTCAATGAGTTTTACAAAAGATGATAAGAGGATGTCTTGAACAATTACATATTCTAGACCATTGACATAAATAAATAAACGTATTATGAGTTTCATACAAATTATTTCTTTGTACAATCTCTTTCAAATTCATTCAAATTTCATTTACTAATTCTTAAATACCTACTAAAATAGAATATTTTTGTGAAATGCATTCCCAAATCAGTAATTTAAATAAGGCCAAGGTTGACCTTTGCGTTTAAATTTAAATAAGGCCAAGGTTGAGCTACGGATTACTAAGCCCAAATCAGTAAAATTTTGAGTGGATGCAGGTGATATTCCCACCCCACTTCAATTTTTTTTTTTTATAAGGTGTAATAAGATCTAAATATACTTTTAAAATATGATAAAATATCTAAATTAAACTATTAAAAGAGATTTTTTGCATTTATAACGAACTAAAAAATAGGAAGTGTTCAAAATTTAAGTCTCGATTGTCTAATAATTTCAAATCTCTATAATTATTGGTGGTAATAATTAATTTTCCATGTGATTAATTCTTCAAATGACATAATACAATAAATGTATTTTAGATGTTGTCCATGTGATTATTAGAGCTTGCTTATTATGTTAAAGTAATACGTGTCATCCATTCAAATTTCAAAGAAAGAGTTTAACAAACAAGGAATCTATACGAGAAGGTAAACCAATAAACTAACTCAAAACATTTTTCCCACCTACATTTCATCAAACTTCATGAATCCCTTCTATATAAATAACTCTTCTTTCTCCATATTAAAACACAAACACAATTTGTTCATATATGAACGAAAGGTTTGGTCTTGGTATTTCCTATTTTCTTCAAAATATGGCTTCTTTCAAGCACGGTTTCCTGTTATCTGTGATGGTTGTATTATCGTTGTCAAGTTTTGAGATGAGCATGGCAGCAAGAGAGCTTTTGCAAGTACCAACACCACCATTGCCAACAATTCCATCTCTTCCGAAGGTAACAATGCCTCCGTTGCCATCAATCCCAACTCTCCCAACTCAACCAACTCTTCCAACTCTTCCTCCTTTGCCAAGCACACAAATTCCCTCTTTTCCTACTGCACCTAAGGTAACACTGCCTCCATTACCAACAACAATTCCATCCATTCCAAACATTCCCTTCACGATGCCATCCATTCCTTTCTTTTCTCCTCCTCCATCGAAGTGAACGCAGCTCCATGCATTTCTATTGGATGAGTAATTTGTAGTTATGCTTAATCTGGGTGCAGTGTGTGAGTCTTGTATACATTAGTTTGTGTCTGAAATTTCATCTTTGTATGTATTTTAGAGTCATTCTTTACTATGTTTCTGTTGGATTGGAGTTTCCTACCGTATTGTTGTTATGTAGTTGTCACTTTGTGCTATTATGATCATTAATATTTATGATTGTTTTCTTTTCCTATTCTGCTATGAGCTCCTTCCTGAATTAAGTTTGTAAACCAACTGAACTCAGATAAAAATTTATGAAGCGGAAATTCTGATGAGAAAGATCATAAAAAGGTAATAATGTTAATGGTTCTGCAGTTATAGAACATAATTCATCCAACATCAAAGTAGAATTTGGTCATCAACGGCTCTTCTTTCTTTTTCGTTCGAGCAACATTTCCCATTATATAAATCCCAACACCTGCACATACAAATTCATCATTTTCTTCCTCCTTTCACCATTTTCATGTCCGCATACAAATCACATAGCACACCCAACAAAGCACTATAAATATGCAAATTCAACCAAGCACTTGCATCTGCACCGGAAAAATCAACAGAACACCCAACCAAGCACTGTGCCTCCAAATTTCACAACACACCCAACAAATCCCTTAGGTCGGCAGCAACTCAGCAAACACATCCAAGGCCAGAAACACATCAAATGCATAAAATTTAAATGAGTTCAAGTTTCATTCAACATCACCATAAACCCAACTTCCATTCATTGCCGCATACATGCAACTCAGCAGTCAAAATGCCAACCATCCATGCAAATGAAACCTTGAATGGGACAGTAGTGAAGTTCAAATGTAGTTACTGCAGGTGTCAAAGGAAAGCAATATAGCTGCATGTTGTGATACTCCGCGTGGAATACAAACTGAAGTACAGGAAAGCTGAGGCGCAGAATTGCTAGCCGAGGCATGCTGCAGTACACCATCAGAACATCCATTGGACTTTTCTCTGTTTTAGTCATCTCCTTGCCCACACACAAACAAGTAGTTGGTTTTCGTCATCGTGCACGGTACACCCAATAATAATGACATTGATACAAACCACAACAATAACTGACGTACCAGATCGATAGAAACCAGCAGCAACAATGTAGTTGGTTGCTCGTTTTTGCCGCGAACAGCAACAGCTACGTGGAGGCTTGGTTGATTACTGGGGCAAGTTGTTATTTCTATTTGTATCAAAATGAACCCTTAGGTTTTGGATTCAACCTCACGTAAATTGGCGATTTTACCCGTTAAAATTAGTTAATTCCTGCTTGCACTGTTTATATAGACAAAATGACAAATTTAAACTTTAACAGTGTAACTGAATTGGACGGCTGGGATGATATTGATAAAATGATCATAGTGTGCCCGTAATTGATAGAGGTTTAAATCTCAGGATAAAATTGATATTGACTCAATTTTCAAACATAGTTCACCGTATACCAGTTATTCATAACCAACCAAGAAACTAATTGTATTTGTATGGTTAGTGTAAGATAAAGTACTAAAATAGTTTTTTGTGGTTCTATTTTCTATTTTCAACTTGTGAAAAGTCAATCAAGAAAGTTGAAGTGAACTAACCAATGTTTTCCTCCATTGCAAGCTACTACAATGCCAACTATTCACCACAGCAAGTCCTTCAATTCAAACCATTCCATTCCTTTCCTTATCTTTATCTAACTGAATCATCTGTGCTTGAAATATTGTAATTCAGTAAAACTTTCTCTCAGCTTAATAATATAGATTATCTCCACTGTTGGAAGCGTTTCTTGATTGTTTTGCAGTCTGGGATATCATGAAACCTGGCAAAGTTTTAGCTGTTTATGTTTAACCGTTTACAATAGGTTCGACTGTTTGATTTGTTGAGGGAATCCCGAGGTTGTATTTTTCATACATAATAGGAGTCATTCTCTTCTATTTTTTTTTTTCATTTTGTTCCTTTCTCCAGAGTTGTGGTGTGTCCGCTTGTATAATCAAGCATTCAAGCGTTCGATCATGTATATATAACTATTTATGCCATGGAGTGAAGAAAATGGAAATATACGTATACATCTTTGACAAAATGAGGAAAATACCATGAATGTGATTTTAGATTCTTTTTTTTCTCTTATTATTTCTATACGTTTGATTGATTGATGCCACGAAATTGGAATATAATAGATTTGATAAAATCAGCAATGAAAACTGAAAGACCTCATTACGGAAATAGCCAAATGAAATGATGATGGCGAGCTGCCATGCTCATTTGAAAGATTGACAATGACAAATGCAACAAGCATAGATAACAAGAAGCAGTGCTCGAAAGCATCCATAATTTACAAGGAAACAAGAAATAGCTAGCATGGTTTGCTGATGATTGTATGTGGAGAAGTTCTCTGTCTGTGTTTTGAGTTGAAGAAAGCAGGCTTAATCGCTACTTACAAAGATGGAATGTTGAAGGATTGATAGAGTTTGATGAGATGTAGGTGGTGGAATTGTCCGGAAATGCTAGTTAGTTTAACTTCACATCTAGACTAACTTGTTGCTTGTTAAACTCAGCTTTAACTGTAGCTCGCATGCTCTCATGGAAATTTTAGCTCACCAATCGCCATCTTTCCATTGCCCTAAAACCTTGAACCCACAACATTAAGAAATTAACTTCCTCCTCTCCCCCAGCTTCATTTGCTAAGAATTATTCGCTCCAAATCTAAGCTTCTTCCTTAAACACAACCTTTTAAGTTGATTTCAATATGGGACCGACATTATCCCATGTTCGAATAAGCAGAATGGTCTAAATCAATGTGGATTAACCCATTCCAATGCCAAAAGTTAACTGAATGCTACGGGCTAGCTGCTGGCCTATATTAGATCAACCATTTAAGTCCGCATTCATGTGTTTGTGAATTCACAACTTGAGAGTTTGCAGCCATTCAGGTGAGGAAGGTAAACCAACTAATGTTTCTCCACATTTGCCCCAACAAGACCTCATCAAACTTTGATTCTAAATGCATAATTCTCTCTCTTTCTGCATATATATATATATATATATATATATATATATAAAGTCGGTGGTTATTTGCAACCATTCAAAACACACACTAGAATTTTCCCAACATGAGCAACGTTTTTAGACCTTTCTGCTTATTCAAAACATGGCATTGTCTAGATATTTCTTGATTCTATCTGTGATTATAGCACTATCCTTCTCAAGCATTGACATAAGCCTAGCAGCTCACCCTTGACAAAGTGTAATCGTAAAGACATTTTTGAAACACGAGTTTTAAATTAAAGGCTGAATTCTTTATTATGAATAAGATGATAGAATAAGAAAGGAAAACAAAACATGATAAATTGAAATGTGAAATAATTCAAAATTCTTACATAATAAAAATATGTAATACTAAATAATTCGAAATTATCAAAATAACCAAATAGGAATTATTATTACATAACAAAATTATAAAGAAAAAAATGTTATTGAAATGTAAAATGGAAGACAGAAACAACAAAATTTGGCCGGTTGCATGAAACTCGTCAAAGGCTTTAAAACGATATATTGTGGGCAAAAATTGATCAATATTTGCAATAGTTTCTCAAAATTAGCATTAAAAGTTCATATCGTACATCAATCAATTCCTAGCACTAAGTCACTAACACTCTGCAGTCCTAGCCGGCACCAAAGCTGAAACCAAAGGAAAATTGGAGAAATATAAGAGTCGAGAGGCTTCTGGTTGGCTGGATAAAGATCTCTCTCATCGAGGAAGTAGAGCAAAGCTTAGGAGAGGTGATTTTTTGTTTTTTTCATTGGATTTTATGCGCTCCTACAGTACCATCTATGCCTACGCCCACATTGCTGCCACCGCCCTCCACCCCATTGACAACATTACCGCGCAACCAACTGTACAAAAAACCTACACTGGCACCCTTGCCGAAGTCCCATCTTTGCCAAATCCAACATTGCCAACAATGCCCACTTTGCCATCACCCCTCTTCCCACTATCCTAGCAACAATACCATCCATTCCATTCCTCTCATCACCCTCATCAAACTGAACTCTTAGCCCTTCTGATGCTTATGTATTGTTTATTACTACCCCTGGGTCTGCTTCTTGGATGAGTTTCAAGTCACATATTGTGCGTTTCATTAGTTTCGTTTTTCCAATTATTTCCCTTTTTATTGCCTTCCCATCGTTGACATCTTGATGTATCATTTCCTGTACTTACAAACAAATTATTTTAATAATATAGCCTTGTCATATCTTTGATATGATTATTACTTGAGTTCACATTGCACAACTTTAAATTCAGGACAAACAAATGTGGAAATTGAGAAGAGAAGAAGCTGCAATTCCATAAATTTATTCTACATGTTTTGGTTGTGTTTTCAGTTTTGTTTTTTTTTTATCTAGGCTTGACAGCCTTTGCATTTCCAAACCGTGAATATGATATCAAATACCAAACATAAATGTAAAAGCTCTGGATTACTGAACGAAAACAGCAACAAAATATTTGAATAATAAACTAGTAACATTAGTATCAAAATGATAACAGTATATACAATATTAACATATCAGGTCAAAAATTACTAAATAATATCCACCAAAACTTAATTGTACATATCATAGCCCCAAAATAAGTGCTGGTAAATTGCGAGC
Organism: Trichilia minutiflora; assembly: GCA_035590515.1. Taxonomy (NCBI): domain Eukaryota; kingdom Viridiplantae; phylum Streptophyta; class Magnoliopsida; order Sapindales; family Meliaceae; genus Trichilia; species Trichilia minutiflora. Next base: position 8,901 of record JAVXUL010145375.1, read on the forward strand.
TTATGGTGAAGTCAATCCCATATACAGCATAGCACAAGATTGGCTCTGAACTAGGGAAAGAGACGTACATACCTATTCCAAATCAGGTCACTTCAGAACAGAATCTGAAGACCTGACAATTGCTATACCCGAATATGATAACTAGCTTAGACAGTCTCAGTGCTTATAAAACACTATATCTCGGCGACAATTGGTTTTGATTGCATCCTCCAAATTCTCAACCCGATCAAAATCAACTTTGAAAGTTACCATGGTGATTCCATCTTTACCAGTATCATAATCTTGCTTGATGTCCTCTACTTGAAATGATTGTAGCTGTGGGTATCAAAGGTGTGAATAAAAGTTAAACAAGGAATCATCATAAGAAAGTAGAAGTTCACATTGCTAGATGGACAAAAGCCAACGCAATTAGAATGTTTACCAAATGTTGGGATTAATCTTAAGAGATAACTTAAGTATCAAATATTCAACATGATGAAGAATGGTTAACAACTTAGCATCTTAAATTTTGCTATGATTATGTCACTTGAGAAAATAACTCAAACAATTAAGAGGAATGTAGTTAATGGCAGTATTAAACAGAAGAAATTAAATAAAACTCCATTGGTAAGGTTGTAACTTTGCCTGTTTAACACTGAAAATGAAAATTAGAAGTTCGTTCTTAAATCCAATTGAGTGACATGCAAGATCCAAATTACACCAAAGAATAAGCAAGTCTTATGGACATGTATTATAGAACAAGTTCAGCATCCACCTGATGGTATAGAACTCCCATTAGTTCAAATGGAACCTCCACGCCCATTGGAACCTAAAAAATTCAATCAAGAATTTCGACTATGAGAATTATAAAATCAAATTAGCGGCAAATTCACCATAATTTATATGGCATATGGATAAATTAGTTCTACAAATCAAATTAATCCTGAGAAAGAAGTTAATTACTTTAGATTTCACAAGAATAGTAGATGCATTTTTTAAGCATTCCGATGCCACTCCACCATAAGCCCTAACAAGTCCCCCAGTACCCAGTTTTATACCTCCAAAATATCTGCAGTTTTCAAATTCAGTTAGAATGCAAATCAAAATTTTCTTAAAGAAAAATAACAATTGCAATTGTGAATTTTATAATGCAGTATGTGACGAAGCGAGAGCAAGGATACAAACAACCTTGTGACAACAACCATGATTCTATCTAAACCTGAAGAAACAATTGCAGAATGTATAGGTTTTCCAGCTGTTCCCGATGGTTCGCCATCATCATTAGACCGGTATTGGTTTCCAACCTATAAATTACACCAATTAGAAAATGAAAATTTTTCCCAAAAATAAAAGATTATCAATAATTATGTGAAATACCCAAATACCTTATAAGCCCAGCAGTTGTGAGTAGCACGAGGTTCTTCGACCTATAACATTCAACAGAAACCAATTTTGGATAATGATATAAGATGGAACCGCTATCAAAGAAGATAAAGAAAACATGGTTTACCTGAGATAGGAAGGATTGGGCCGATTGTTCGTTGGTGATAGGTCCAGCGATGGCGATGAATTTGCTCTTTTTGATTTCTTTCTCGAATCTGACTGTTTCTTTGATTGTTCTGTATTCCCTTGCATTACTGTTACTGCTGCTGCTACTGCTGGAGGTGACCATTGGTCTATTGGAGCGAGTAACTAAGAAAAGGGAAGAAGTAATACGATGGGTTAACTTCTGGCAACAATGGTGGTAGCTTGGTATCGTTATAGCCACGGGCATTTGATCGTATCGTTTCGTTTATGTTGGCTTCTATTTTTTTTTTTTTAAGGAAAATTTCAAACAGTGGGTTTTCGGTCGGTCATATTCTTCAATCATTTTAATTTTTACACTTACGACATTGTGAATGAACGATGCCGTTTTAATTTCTAAATTCTAAGAAAGGGTTTTAACACATACCACCCCTAAGCTATCACAAACTATCACATAGAGAAAAAAGTTGGAGAAAGTTATACATACCACCATTAAAAAATTATTTTGACTTTGCTAGACGGTCATTTAACTGTTAATTTAAGGGGCCAATTCGTAAAAGCAGTAACCCACCTTTTCATTGAAACTGTAACCTGAAACGTCAATCCATCAGATAGTGAGTTGAATTGCTGGAATTACGAAGAGAAAATCAAAGAAATGATGGATTTGGAATCTATTCCTAGATTTATCGGAGTGTTTTTTGCAAATTGCTTATGTTGCACTATGGATGAAGGGATATTTTCTGGCAACCTGTTCCAAGCTTGGTATATATTTGGTAAGCGAAAGCAATAACCATTTTCTCTCAGCTTCACTCTTGAATCCCGTGAAAAAAATCGTAGAAATTTACGTGAATAAGAGGTCAATGTTAATATTATTCAATGGATTTAACGTATTTGTTAATTGTTCTCGCATGCATGTGTCTTTGGTACTCTAATTTTATTGGTTGCATTTGCATCAGTTATTTTGTTTTTATATACTGAATCAATTTTGACGTTGTGCTCTCAGTTTCATTTGCTTTTCGACATATATTTTAGCTAGTAGAATAAGTCAAATTTGTTTCATTGTGCTTTGATTGTAGACGTGTTGGAATCGAAGAGATCCTCGATTAAACGAGATATTTTGCTGTGAAAATTGGGGATTTTGGGTTCTGAAATGTTAGTTGTGAAGTATGATTTTGGGTTATGGTATTTGGAAATGCATTGTCTTGAGATTGTTTTGTGTTTTTTGCCTAGGCAGCAAAACTCAAGTGTGAAGTGTATATCACTAATTTGAACAATTGGGTGGGTTAGTCATATAACAATCCAAGGGTGTGATTTATACTTTTCCCTTAACTCTCTCTATGTGATAATTTCTCATACTTCGGGGAGGTATGTGGTAAAACCTCATAATAAGAATATAAAATACATTAAATTTCTATATTTCCTTTTTTTTATTAATTTATAGTCACCAATCTCAAATTGCAGATTGAAGATATGAAAATAAAAACTTCAAAAAAAAAAAACGTGATCAAAAGCTTATAGCACGTAACCAAAGGCGTTAATACATGTCAGCGGTATGTGCCATAGTCCGGTACTCCGGTTAAATCAAGTTGTTATATCAGTCTTCTGCTATTCATTTAATTTATCAGAAATATGAACCCAACTGTTCATGCAAAACAAGAATGGATGGAAAAGAACCAAGCAGGGATGTAGAAGGCTTTGAGGAGATGAATGACTAATTAATCTTCTTCATCAAAGAAAAAATCGAGAAGATTAATTTAACCTCAACTCAAACCTCAATAAAACCTTTGAGTCGATCTACTTTCCTCACTTGTTCCCCTTAATCTTTCATCATAAGGGTTAGTCCACATTACCTGCTCCGAATCACTGTTCCTTCTACTGCTACTAACATAATGGTGGCTCAAGTTTTTATAATGTTTAGTTGAGTCAGTATACAAAAATGGTGGGTTTGCATCTCTTCTAAAACCTTCTCTGGAGTTATGTCGCCAAGCATCATTTTCTTCCGAGTTTGTGTTGAAGTTTTCATAGGAGGAAGATGCAACTGAATCTGGCATAATTCCATAGCTTCTGTACCAACTAGGCCCATCACCAAATATGAAATCAGACAAGTCTTCGCTCCTGGAAGAATCCTTGGTGCTTGCAGTGCTGCAAGAACTTGCATCAGACCAACTAAAAATGGAAGAGCTCTCACTTGATGAATCCATTGCAGGAATTCTTTGCGTTGAATGGAATCTCCATTCATCTCTATCAAACAATTGGTTGTTGGATATACCAAGCTTCCGCTGTGCCTTGGAATCCACACTAGGATTATTAGCGTTAGAATTCAACTTGGATAAATTAGTGCCAGAAGGAATAGCTTCCAAAATCTTTTTCTTGGACTTATCACCATGAGATACTACATTGTTTCTTATAAAAGCTGGCGGTCTTGGAGAAAGCCTGTGAACAGGAAGTGTTTATAAACCAATTAAATAAAGAATCAGAATTTATGCATCACACTGCACACCACCATTACCTCGCATAAAAAAGCATGTATGCCTCCTCTAATAACACCCTCCCCAATTCGACGGGCATTACCTAACCAAAATCAGCATCCACCTATCAGCTTTATGAATTCCAAAACACTTACCAGTTAATTAACTATGGAAATTTATCAATAAATTCTGCACAGACAAATATTGTATAATTTATTTTCTAGCATCAAATCTACAGATCCGAAAAATAATATATGTCAGCAGCTATAGTCCTTCACACATGCTGACACACTCGTCCACACTATTTATCTTGTTCTCTGTTATGTTCCATCAAGTCTCTTTCATAAATTCAGAAGCATGAGAAATGAAAATAAGAGAAGTACATATAAGACGACCTCTAGCCTACAAGATGCAGGATATCATAACATGTGTGCCTTAATCAATAAAGGACACAAATCTATTCTGGTAGTTTACAATCATAAGCATTTGGTATCCACCAAGTAGAAGAGTAAAAAATATTTTTATAAGGTTGTTTTCTTTTATCTTTACTTTAGTCCTTTCATAAGAGGGTTTGCATTTAACCAAAGGAGTATATTCTGGTCCAAATATATAATGAAGAAACAAAGTTAGAAGTCTCAAACTGCATAGTGAGTAACATGAAAATATAAGAGAGAAACAAGGAACATACAGTGCTGTCATCAATTCTGAACCACTCCCCATGAGAATTCTTTACATAGCACACATAATGACCTGAAAATGCAGCATTCATAACATCCAAATGAACAACCACTGCATAGAGGCTGTAAATGGGAGATCCATCACAAGTTCCACTCATATATGGGGCCATGTTGAGGATCTCAGGAAACCGAACTGACTTATTCAACTTCCCAAAGTTCCTAGACTGCAAGCAAAGGTGGTAGAGAAAACATCAAGACTCAAGAACACATGAAAAGCACAGGTTCAAACTTAAAGATCAAGGAACTACCTCAAATCTTTTTAGCACAATAGTAAGTATATTGGGTTCCTCCAAGACTGTCATCTTTTTTTTAGCTTTCTGATATGATTTGCACCTGAATCAAACAATAAGATGTAAAATTCATTTGGCACACTAATGCGTTGAACAATTAATCGATTACTGTACAACTACCTTGATTCTGATATAATACTTACATTCCAATCAAAGTAGGAAATGTGGAACAAGAGTAATGCTTCCATACAAAGAAGTTCAACAACAAAAGTGAAATGTTCAGAGTCAAATGTTAAAAAATATTAGTCAAAATGAATGGGTTTATTTATGTTAATGAAGGCAAACATGGAAGAAAGAGAAGGCACATGTGAGAACAACTTGATTTCTAGAACTTCACACATAAACTGAGAACCAAGACTAGCAAATTGACCAACCTGCTGCAATGATATTTGTTATCTCCAATCAAGGTTTCAGAAGCTGTAAATTGTTGAAGAGCGTCTTCAAGAGTTCCAATATTGCCATCTATTTCAACGGTTAGATCCATCATCCGCTCATACTGCTCAGATTTACCAAGGCACTTCAAGCACTTTATCTGATATTCCCAGTCACTAAAATCCAGTTACAAAATTGAATGACTTCTATTTCACTGAAGGAAAAATAAATTTTGTAACACGATAACAAATGTACTATCTAATAACAAACAACCTTAGAACGAAGATAACCACCAAAAGTCAAGCCAATTAAAGTTGTTTCTTCTGCAAGTTTTCCTTTAGCCCCACTTCCTTTTAGGCAAACAGACTGCATTGTATCAACAGCACACCTGCCATCTTATAAAATAATGCTGTAAGTCACATTTATTGAAGTACAAAATTTAGAACACAGTTAATATATCAAAATAGACAACAGTTATTAATAGTGGTGTCACCTCAAAAATTCATGAGCATCTTCTTCCCTCCCACGACCAAGATGACTTCCAATTTTTGAAATCTTGGATAGTATAGCAATAGGGGACAAAATGGAGTTCCCCTCCCTTGCCTTCAGAATCAAGTGCTCAAACTCACAAATAAAACACCAATCCTTTTTTTGGCCTAGGGAAGATTATAAACATCAATTATTGAAAGGACAATCAAGCATTGACTCTCAGTAATTGAACTGAAAAATGGAAGGCACAAATCCATAAAATAACTTACATGATCTGGAATGGAGAGCTTGAAAAAGATATGAAGTCAGAGGTTGAGTAAATGCCAGGCATTGGAGCACAGCATTAGCATAACAACTGCAAAAATTTCAAGAAAAGTTATGAACTGAATCTTTAATGTAAATCACACTGCATAATCCGGTTAAGGATCTTTGTTTTCACACACACATGAATTCAGAAAATGACAGCGTAAACCTTCAGCAAGATTGACGAAACAATAAGTATGCAGAAAATATAAAAAAGAAAGGTACATAAGACACAAACCTAGACCATAAGTTCATGATTTTAGAAATCTTGTATTTTACAAATTATGAAACATTTCCAAAACAACAGGTTAATCATTAACCTTGTAGAAGCGTCCACCTTTACATATCATAGAAGTGTCAAAATTAAGGTACATCTATGTGTTAGTTTCTCAGACAGTGAAAGAAAAAGAAGTTTTAACATTACCTGTTCCCACAATTTATAAGGCCAAACGGGCTTAGTCTTGCCTCATCGCAAGTGTAGAGTTTCTTGAACAAATCATATGGAAATATCATCTGTTCAAAACATAGATCAAAATCTCTTAGTACAAAAGTGCCAAAGCAAAGTAAAGGCTCTCAGGAAAAGAATACAGTAAGAGCAAAATAACCTTGTCATTATATTTCCCAGTAACCTCTTTCTCAGAACCTAACAAATAAGACTTCAATTGTTTGGAAACTCTAAACTGCTGTGCAACCTTCTGCATTGATGTTTTCAGCCCATGACAAGCATTTTGAGGCAAGTTTGGGATACTATTAACTTTTGCAGGCAATACAGAATCAGAAAGTGAATGCCTTCCTATAACTGAAGATGTACGAGGAGCATTTGAAGACAAAGATTCTATATGTTTAACCTTAGAACGCTGTGAATCATCTTCACTATCTTTACGAGAATCTTTAGCTAATAATTCAGGTGAAGTAGCTACAATGGACTTCTTATCACCCAATTTTGCACGTTTAACATCATCAGACATGCTCGACCTGCCTTTTGGAAGCTGTTGTCTGAAGTTAGCCTCTTCATCATTCCGACTCAATTTCATTTTATCCAAACAAGATGTGCCATCTGCATCCACGGCTGAATTAGTGGACTCTGGGGATGTTGCATTGGTCTGTTTAGTCTTATTAATTCTATTCTTTGGCCCAGACATATCAGAAGTGACAGTATCACAAATAAATCTCTCTGACCTGTCTAAAGTCTTAGACCTAGGTGCCTCATTAGAAGATACATCAACCAATAACGCACTTTGGGCTCTGGATGAAGTGAATCGAGCCACAGATGAGCTACTAGGTGATGCAGAGCCAGTGTATGTTCTTCCAACATCTGCATGGGGCCTATGATTCACATTGTCATCCACAAATGACAAAGCCTTGGAAAAAACTTCAAATTTGCCTTCCATCTCAGAATCATTACCACACTTTTCAGTCTGTTTTGGTGATGCTGCTACTGCAACAAAGTCATTTCCTTCTCTCAATGGCACAGGAGATCTTGGGGGACAACATTCATCTTTGTGACCTTGTCTCCAGTGGACAAATTGACACTTACTAGAACTACAAGCAGAAATATTCAAAGATAAATACCACAGGAAGATGTCAAATGAGAGAAACCAGCACATTCAAAAGAAAATACTGCAGGAAGTTAGAAACAGACCAGCAAATGTTGAAAATGAGGCCAAGTGTATTCTTACTATAAATACACTTCTATCCATAAGTGCTGCATTTACGGTCTCAAATAAAAACTTCCATAACATGCATTTCATGAGCCTAACAAATTTTTACATCTTGACCTGGTCTACTTGGATTAGATCATTCATGCAGCTTCATAAATGTTGTTGAGACCATAAGCAAAAGATAAGTCAAAGGTTACTTTGAGATTTATCATCTACAAAAAATTAAATGGCATGGCATGCAGCAGGTGTCAATTTTATAATCGACACTTCCTCAACTGCACTCCAGCTCTCGAATCTCACCAACAGAAGGCACAAAAAATATAGTAGAAACAAAAAAGAACATATGAATTTCTAGAGTGATACTTTCACAGACATAGACCCTTGCATAATGCACAGCACCACTGGCCTGGCCATTGTTGTGGTTAATAAATATAGATCAGACAAAAGATTTTCCAATTTCCAAGCACACTGCCCTTAAAATATCAAAACTAATAAAACCACCAATCCTCCATAGAAAATCTTCAAGCTCCTAAGCTGTTTTAATTATGATGTATCTTAGAAATGAAGACAGAACACCAACTAACAGCATCAACAATTGATAAATGGATTATACAATTTAGCGAGCCCTAAGGCTGTTATGCCCAATAAAAAACAGTTGTGTTCTTCAATAAAATGTAATGAGGCATATTAGTGCATTAATGGTTAACAACTAGATTACCAGCTTCCTCCAGCTAGCCAAGAAATTACATTCTCATAAAGCCAAAGTTCCTCCTCAACTAACTCAGTTACATAAATACCCAGAAGCATAATTTTCAAAATTCAATACACTAACATAAACAAAAACAAAATACATGTCTTTTCTTCTCCAAACAATAATGCTAAGCTAACTAACCAGTAACGAACAGCTTTGCAGGAAGAGCATCGCGTGGTGGTCGGAGAATAACAGACAGCACATTGGTACAACCACCTAATGGAGTTGTACTGATTAGCAACTTCGAACTCTTCCATTAAAGACTCCTCGGCCACCGCAGCAATGAGCTTCGTGACCTCGGCTTTTCTCTCCGTGTCATTCCTCCATTTCTGTCGTATTACAAGACAAAACACCAGGAGCGATATTACAAGGACGCCATGAAACCCTAGAATTCCAGGGACCAGCATCTAGTTTCAGCTACGATTACAACTTTAACCCGCTCCAAGAATGAGACCTGAACAGAAGAGAAACCCTAGAATTGGGATTGTCGTTTTGTTGATATACATAGATTCAATTGTGGAGGTGGTGTTGGTGGTGGCAGCGGCGGTTGTGAGAGGGGTACAAAGGGAATTTTGGGTGTTGGTTGAATTTATTGGATAGTTTGTTGAGCATATTAGATTTCAAGTAACAAGGAGAGAGAAGGGAATGAAAGGAAAGGAAGATCGAATATGTTGGCAAGAATTTTTAATTTTTGTCTTGTAGTAAAATAATAAACTTTGTAATTTTGTCCTTTTTCCAAAAAATACTGACACAAAATTCTGTCCATGTGTCACTCACATTTATGCCAACCCAGTTATAATTTACCAGAAACTGCCTTCATTTGATAAAAATTTATTATTAAATTAATAATTAAACATATAATTTTTATTTTTTTTCTAAAAATAATTTTAACTTACTATTTTGCTTTTACTAATAAAAGGGAGGTTGGTACCCTACATAATGTCCTGCACATTTAAATTTTCTCATTTACCCCTCTAATACAACACTTTTTCCATAAAATCCTTAAGAAGTAAGGGTAAAATCGTAAACTCAGTCCAAATTTCTTATAAACGCTTGTACAATCCGATAGTAGTGTTTGACCTTCAATTTCTTAGTAGCCAAACAACGAGGGACCATGATTTTTTCGCTTAGGACTTTCGAGGCTTGAAGGTACATTCGAGTTCTTTATTTTTGGCGCTAATGACGCTCATAGTAGTCAATTAAAGAAATAAAGTTTACTCTGAAGTCGATGTTGAGAAAAATGGCCGTGTTTGGCGTTTGTTCCATAGCTCAGGTGTGCATCGTTTGAAGATAGATCCTAATTCTATTGGAACTCAAATTTTCTTTGAATTTTTACATGTTTGATACTTTTGAAATTAGTATTTGATTTGATGCAATGAAAACATAGAATAGCGTGAAAATAATGTTACGGATTAATTTTTCTGGAGCTTGAAATTTACCAAATAGATAAAGTTTTTGAAAATTTTAAAATTTGAGAGAGAATTTGATTTAAGTGTCTTCGTTTTTGAGTCCTTTATTTATCTTGAAAATTAAAGATTAATATAGTTATATAATTATCCTTAAATTTAAGAATAAATAATATAAAATAAAATGCAAAAAATGGATAAAAACATCAATTTCATACCAATTCGATTGACAACTTATCCTATATGGTCAATCAAAATTTGGAAACTCTTGGGATAAATTTTGGTAAAATTCAATCGATCAAGTTACCCCAATGATTGACCGAAATTTTAAAGATTTCAGAAAAAAAAAAATTTCACTCAATTTCCCTTGCTATCCCATCTATAACGTACACACCATTATCCTCCACTTGTAAAAAACTAGAGACCTCCTAGTTGATATGTGAACGATGTTGTTGTATGGAATCTTTGCCTGTGCTAATGCCAAATCCCATTGCTTTGGCCAATCTTTGAAAATACATTGGAGAACGTTTTCATGCATCTTGTTGATCACTTTTGTCTAATCGTCTATTTGTGGATGAGTGGGATTGCTATACCACAAGACTGAGCCAAACTGATAACATAGGCTCTTTTAGAATGAGCTTAGAAGTCTAGTATCTCGATCAACATTATACTCATTGATCCTAAAAATATATGATAATCACCGTGAATTCAAAAAATATATTTTATTAATTAAAATATATTTTAAGAATACGTAAAGTATTTAAAAATTATTTTTTTTCAATCAAATCAAATATAAATAAAATTCTATCATTTTTCAACTATTTCAAAATCAAAAACAATACCAAAATCAATATAAATCAATAACTAATTTTAATACAACTCAAGTTAAAATGAAATAATCCTTTTATACATATTCGACCGAGTAACAAATGTGGCATATTAAAATACAACTGATACATTATGATAAATCATAATATCAAAATTCACTCGGTCTATAGGATTCCATCCATAATCAATATAAGTAAAATAGCATAGTATGCTATCTTTCTAGGACTAATAGATCATATAAGTCACCTACACTATTTTATACTATATGATCAATCCTCATCCTCGGACTATTGGATCATATAGGTCACCCATACTATTTTATATTATATGATCGATCCTCATCCCCAGACTATTGGATCCCACCCATACTATTTCATACTATATAAAAATCCTCATCCGAAAAAAAAACCAATAATGACACACAAAACTAAAAACATCATCATCAATAACAGATAAAATTAAGATCAAGAACCATGGTTCACAAGGCCAAAATTATCATAAAAGACAGTTATCAATAAAATCATTCTTAAATACATAAAGTAACTCATACTCGACCTCTTGGTCTAAAGTATATCATATGTAAATCATGCCATAACAATCATAATAAAGCATGTTAGGTCTCTGGCCTCAAACATATATAAAAATAATATATCAAAATTATCCTTTAAATCTACCACAAATAAGGGATCCTTCTGATCTTCACACAATTAATAAAATCAATTGTCTCCTCAACAAAAATCATACAATAATATCTACGTCCTAAAGCATAAAATATAAGTCTTCTCTTTTATAAATAATTTAAAAATAAGTAAAAAAAAAAAATATCCACTCACACTATAAGACGAGAGAATTGATCCCTCAACAATTTTCACGCGATTGGCAATTCTCTAACTTGGTTATCCATGCCTATAACGATCATACATATGCGAAATAAATAATTATATCTTATAAAATCAATAATTATGCACATGCAATAAATGAAAATACCCTATTTGAAGTTATTAACTTATTACGATAGTTTTAATTCAATTTGGTATTCAAATTATCAAATTTCTTGCATAATAACTACAGTAGTTCTAATGTCAAACAAATGAATATTTATTATAATCATTTTATCCCATTATATTCTATTTTATTGAGATTACGCTAAAATGACCAATGCACGAAAATCCCTAAGTGTATAGTAAATGAACTTCATTGTGTATTATGCCTAAATTTTTAACTTCACACTTCATAAAATAAATGATATACATATTCCTTATATCCTAACTAATATACTAAAAACTTGAAATACAATTATTTAAGGTCTATTTTAAAAGCAGATGAACAGTAATTAAAAACTTTGATTTAATTGAATCATATTTAAATGTAAAATTTTGATAAAACCTGAGTTAGAAAACTTACCCAGGGGTTGAAATTAACCCTAAAACACTTTAATCTTCACGAATTATTGAATTTTTTTCGATGTAAATAGTAAATCCTAACTCTTCTCAAAGTACTCCGAAGCCAAAACTTTGTCAAAATGATGAAACAAAGTGTGCTAGAAGTAGAGGACGATGAACTATAGTGATATAACAGTAAAAACAATATTTTAATCAATGGAAAAATAAGAGAGAAAAGGAAGAAGTAGAAAGAAGTGAAAGAAAGAAAGTAAGGGAAAAAGAAAAAGAAAGAAAAAATGAATTCCCTTCTCTATGCACCCATATATATAATACTTAGAAAAATTAGTGAAATACTCTTGAAAAATAAAAGGAATTAAAAGCTTTTGAGGGTAAAATCGATATTTTTACTGAATTCTCGATCAATTCGATCAAATGAATTGTTCAATTCGTTTAATCAAATCTTATTTCGTTTAAACGAATTCTATACTTCATTCAATCAAAATTTTCATAACTCTCTAAAAATTTATGATCACACATTCGTTTGAATGAATTTATTCATTTGACCAAATTCTTCTACCCTCTCTAATTTAGTCAAACTTCTTAATTCGTTTTATTGAAAATTATTTGTTTGAACGAATTACTTAATTCGTTTGATTGAATTGTTTATCCAAGAAATATTTTAAAACTTTTTTTCTGAATTCATTTTTAACACATATCATGCCCAATTTCAAATCAAAGTCTACTTAAATCACTCGATATGATCGTCATATCATACTTTCCCCAAAGTTTACATATCAATATTTTTCTCAAAGTATTAATACTTTCTTTCGAAAAAGGTTATCCAATTTCGTCATAGGACTAAAGATCAATACTTTTCTCAGTAATGTATCAATACTTGATCTTTTACTATTTACTGTAATCCAAAATATCGATACTTTCTCCCTAAACGCAACGTGACGATACTGCGTCACACAAAGTATCGATACTTCTTCGTGGATGCATCATGACAAGGTTTCACGTGCCTTAGTATCGATATTTTCTTGGTAAAATATAAATACTTGTGATCTTCCAGCACCACGTATCGATACTGTGATTCCTGCATATCGATACTTTTCTTTTTATTTCTTAATTGAGGATTGTTACTTTAAATGATCATAACTTAGAGCCTATTTCACTTCACGGAACTCATAATATATCGTTGGAAAGCTCTCTTCGATCTCTATAAAAATAATAAGAATTTTTTCTCAATTAGAGATGATTTTAGAATCAAAAATTAAGTTTTTTCTTATTCACTCATTATTCTTCATCACACAGCTCCTCAAAAATAATTTTAAGCTAACACACCCTCTAATGCATGATCTATACATAACAATATGCATGTAATTGTATAAATGATATATTATAATACCCATAAACTTAAGAAATAAGGTTCACATGTGTTATGATTTTGAAAATATAGATTAAGATCAGAGAGCCAATGTTTCTATTTTATTATAGATTTGGTCTTGTGTGTCATGATTTTGCTTGATTTTTAGATTTTTGAGCTATCTTCCTTGATTTAGATCGTATGAATTGGTTTTGAGAATACTAACTCGATGAGGTGAGGATTATCTAATGTATGAAAGTCAAATAGGTTACTAAGTATCCAATTTAAAGACATCTAGTATGCTATTATCTATTAGCTCTACGAGATGAGGATTTTCCTAAAGATAGAAGTCTAATAGAGAAATATCCAATAAACCATAGATTAGATCACTACAGAGCAGTTCTACGAGATGAGGGTTGTCTTGTGAAAAAAAAAAAAAACTCAATAGATCACAGAGCGGATTATACTCTTATTTGAAATTTTATCCTTGAAGAATTTATTTTTGAAATGAGAAAGATTGTTTGTATACCATATGAGATTTGGTAATATGGTTTCAAATGAAGATTTTTTATATGTTTGTTCATTTTTCTTATTACTCACTAAATATTTTCTCAAATATTCACAGAGTATTTTCACTTTCCTATTTCAGGTTAATGTAGTCGTGTACGGGCATAAATTAACTGATCGTAGATTTCGACGATATTTTCAAGTACTCGACTCATTTTAAATAAATTTGAAAACTATTTATTCTATTCAATTAAATACTTATTATATTGAGTTGTTTGAAGTAAACATTTATTGTAATGAATTTGTTTTGATATCAACATATAGGTGTTTTATATATATTTAAAAAGTATTTATATTTTATTTTATAGTTAAAAACGAATTCAAAATCGATTTTAATGCCTTGTATACTTTTGGATTGTATTTTAATTAATAGGATATATTTTTTAGATTTGTGATGATTATTATATGATCGATTCTTAGGGTTTCCTCTGTAATAAGAAAGTATATCTTTATAATTATATTTTGCTCCCAACGTAAATTGATAAAATTTAGTTAAAAAAATTTCAAATCTTACTAAATTTGATTATTGATGGGTTTGATTATGACTCCTTTTAAGAAATGAATAATTGTGATAACATTAAGTTTGTGCCCTATAATTATCATATAATAATACTACTTATTTGGGGAGAAATTCAGGAGTGACACGTGGATGCCCCATTAGCCAAACACATAGCAGGTTTTCATATGTAATCCCAAGTAGTCCCCGTCTCAGGTACACTCTGCCCTAGGTGTCCCCAGCTCAAGGATTCCATTATCTCAAATGAATTTTGTCTCAGGTAACCTACATCCCAAGAAAATCAATGGCGCCTCAGGATTTCTACCGTATCAGGTGACAAGAAGACAAGGACTCCTTCTCAGATTTTTTGCAGTCATCAATAGTACGCCTCAGGTATTCGACCGCTAGAGCTTGCAGACAACCGCCGCCCTAAGAATTAAGATAGCTTCCTAGGGAAATCACCTCGGGCCATTCCTTCCACAACTAACTTGCAGGCAATCCCTGATCAGATTATCAGTAAACACGTGCCCTCTCCACTTAAAAATGAGAATGATTATTGATAACTGACTCATTAAATGTATCTGTCCTATAATCTAATCATTCTCAAGTGATGAGATGGTATTAGACCTGCAAAATTACAGATGTGTCAACATCATTAATGAAATTCGACTGCACACTATCCCATATCAAATATCACATCCTTCCCATTCTCGGATGCCAAGTCACTGTTCAGGAAATATACTATATAAAGTAGACATTTTTCAACGGCAGGGGATTCTTTTGGCACTTCTCTAATTTTTTCGCTTGCGGAGCTTTGAGATCCGATATTTTCATTTTTACACACTTAGAGGCTTGGAGAGATTTGGCAACAGGACTATCTCCATTTTTCCTTCACCATCTCTGTTGGGTAACTTTTGCTCATTTTCTCTCATTTTTGGCCATTTCTAACTTCTTTTTGCTGCCTTCACCGAAAATATACTTTCTTCCTCCATTATTTTTTTTGACTTAGACATAAGAGTTTTTCTGTCGAAAATCCCTCCCGGTGCTACTCCGAAGGTGTTACTTCTTTACAGGCTTAGGAGGTGAAGTTTTGCTAGAAACAGTCACACTCTCAGTCGCTTTCCGGTGAAAAAATTTGTGATGCAACTCAAGGCAATGAAGACTTAAAGATGCCAATAGGTCCAATTACAAGGTCACGCTCCAACAAGCTCAAGACACAATTTCAGATTTATGCACAAGCATTTGTTTCACAAGAACTTCAAATGCTTAGGGAGACGCCAAAGAGTGTGCGTACGTTGGAGGCATCAAGTCAAGAGGGCTAACACTTAGACGATTTTCACAAGCATGAGTCTAATCAAAAGGCTTGGGCTTATCTATTTTTAAAAAGGGGCATGTGAGCTTCTTTAATTATATTTTGAGATTTGTCATATTTCCTTAGCCTATTTGGACTCGGATTAGTTTGTTTTCTTATTTAGGGTTTGACATGTCAAAGGGTATTTAAAAATCTTTCTTTTATGTGTGAACTTTAGATCGTATTTTTTTTAATAAAAATTGGAGAGCATTCTTCAAGGGAGAATTCAGATTCTTGCTTGTTTTATCTTAAAGATTGATTTAATTTATCAAGTAAGTATTAACTTGTGACGTTAATTCAATTCTTGCAAATCTTTATACTCTTTGTTACTAATTCCTTACTGTTTTTTGGGTGAAGGATTCTTTTAAATTGATTGAATTTAGATTTGAGAACAATCTTTGAAACAGAGGTTATCTAGACGTTGATTCTAGGTTATTATCTTATCACTATACCTATACGTATAAACCTCACATTTCTAAAATATCCCTAAAATATTATGTACAGATAGATTGAACTAATTGTAGCAAAATCAAACCTTTCGTCTCTCTCTTTTAATATATACACTAAGTTGAAGATAGCTGGTGAGTGGTCAAAGGGAGTTTGGAGAACAAAAAACAAATGGGGAGTGATAGATATTTACCATTGTTCGAGACTAGAGGAGCAAAGGGTCAAGTTTTGTACAGGCTCTTTGCAGTTTCAGTGTTTATGGGCATATTATTGATATGGGTTTACAGATTGAATCACATACCAAATGAAAATGAGCATGAAAGAAGATGGGTGTGGTTTGGGTTCCTTTCGGCGGAGCTCTGGTTTGGGTTTTACTGGTTACTGACTCAGGCCCTAAGGTGGAATATTGTCTACAGGAAAACCTTCAAGGATAGGCTCTCTCAAAGGTTAGTGAACTCTTCGAACTTCCATTTCTTTAATTAACTTCGCTTTTGATATATTAATAGATAATAGAAGCGAAATGCTTATTTTCGATCATAATTCTCTGGTCCGAACATCTATATTTTATACAGACATATTATATATTCATGTACAAAGACAAATGAAGCAACAAGAAAAATACTTGGCTTATATGTATACTCATTAGAGATCTATCTAAATCTATTCATACCAATGGTCTAAATTATTTATTTCAATGTAAAAGTGGATCGAGCATCAACATTTCGACATCTTTATTCTCAGTTTATTTATTCTTTTCACATATATTTTTGACTGTACAGATATGAGAATGAGTTTCCTGGAGTGGATATATTCGTAAGCACAGCAGACCCCAAAATCGAGCCACCAATGATGGTGATCAACACAGTTTTATCAGTAATGGCATATGATTATCCTAAAGAGAATCTCAGTGTTTATCTCTCTGATGATGCTGGTTCTGAGCTTATTTTCTATGCTTTAATGGAGGCCTCACATTTCTCCAAACATTGGCTTCCTTACTGCAAGAAATTCAATGTAGAGCCAAGGTCTCCAGCTGCATATTTTGTTTCAGAGAGTGATAATCAGTCCAAAGAGATGGCGGCTATCAAGGTTAGTAATTATCTAATATTCTTAATAATTCAACCAATAATTAGTTAATATATTTTTCACACTACATGCGTGTCGGTAACACTTGAAAAAAAAAAAGAAAAAAAAGAGAGGGACTAAAATCGAGGAGTTTATTTTATTTACAACACAGCCAATGAATGGTGTTCTCGAGGTATGTCATCCTTTTATCCGTCGGGATAGGATTACAATACGCAGCTGTATGATGCAATGGGTTTGTCTGTAGTTATTGTAGTTTTTTGACCAGAACAATAGTTCTTGGTACATTGATGTAGTTTAATAAAAATAAGCTTTTTCATCATTTGCAAAATCTTTTTAGGAAAAACAAAATTTTCAAAGACGTGCATGGTGATATGATGTGAATGTGATAACTAAGAAGATACTTTTCATCTTGCCTTTCCATTTTCATTGTACAATATTGTGAAATTAACAAGGTCAAAATTATAAAAATTAATGAAACATATTATTATTAATCATGATATAATATGTTATCATTAATTAATATAGATACAAAATTAATATAATTACTATTAATAAATAACGTGTATTATAAATAATCAATCTTATTATATCAAATTAATTTGTATTTATGTCATTATTTTTAAAAATAATACTTCTTCTAATTTTAGTCAGCTTGATAATAATTAAGATAGGGATTTTATAATGTGAAATTGTTGCCCATCATTAGTTGATAATAGGTAAAAAAAATGTTGTGTTCTTGATTTATTTCCTTGTTTATCAAGCCTTTTCTTATTAATTTGCATTTTGTAGAGATTATATGAAGAATTGGAGAATAGGATCGAAACAGCAACAAAGCTTGGTAGAATCACCGAAGAAATACGCATGAAACATAAAGGATTTTCTCAGTGGGATTCCTACTCATCTCGACTTGACCATGACGCCGTTCTTCAAGTAAACTAATTGATTTGTCTTAATTGCTCTTCAATTGCTGCATTAATTAGCTAAAATTAATTGTGAAAATGCAACCCAATTTCACTCGTAACTAAATATTTTCTAGTTAAAATTTTTTTGTCCAAGTTGTTTGATTTTTTTTCTTTTTTAATTTTGTTTTGTTTTGGGGTACGAAGATATTGATAGATGGAAGAGATCCATTTGCTGTTGATATTGAAGGGTGTGCACTACCAACTTTGGTATACTTGGCTCGTGAGAAGAGACCTCAACATTTCCATAATTTCAAAGCGGGAGCTATGAATGCACTGGTATTCACATTCCTAATCAGATTCTTGAATATAGATGAATGAATATATAAACTTCAAGGATTTTTTACTAATAAGAGTTTTTTAAAATCTTTCTTACTTCTTAGTTTAAGTTAATAATTCCTCTGTAAAACATTCAAGGAACTTTTGTGGTAATATATTTGCCAACATATTTAATATTTATTCTCTCTTAATCTCCTGATTCATTTCTGATAAAATTCCTCTTGGTTGATGGCTCTATGATATCTGCAGATAAGGGTGTCATCAAAGGTTAGCAATGGAGAGATCATTCTCAATGTAGACTGTGATATGTACTCAAACAATTCACAGTCTGTGAGAGATGCTCTTTGCTTCTTCATGGATGAAGAAAAGGGCCATGAGATTGCTTTCGTGCAGTTTCCCCAGCAGTTTGAAAATATTACCGAGAATGATATATATGGTAGTTCTTGTAGAGCAATCGCTGATGTAAGTAAATATCTAGTTACAAATCAGATCTAATAGTAGCATGCTTTTTTATTTGAATATGATGATATTTTGTTTCATGTTGCGTGGCTCATTTGTTTGCAAATTTATATGTTTTGGTGATGAAGGTGGAATTTCACGGTATTGATGGGTATGGAGGTCCTTTATATGTTGGAACTGGCTGCTTTCACAGAAGAGAGACTCTGTGTGGAAGGGAATTCAGCAAGGAAAATAAGATTGAACTAAAGAGAAAAAGTGATTCAAAGATTGAAGAAAGTAGACATGACTTAGGGGAAAAATCAAAGGCTCTTGCACGTTGTACATATGAAAGGAACACCCAATGGGGAAAGGAGGTTGGTACGAAGAGAACGATATAAGTGTTATATGTATAATGTAATGTCTTTGTCCTGAAAGAAATGCTTGTTTGCAGATGGGTTTGAGATATGGTTGTCCAGTTGAAGATGTGATAACAGGGATATCTATTCAATGTAATGGATGGAAATCAGTGTATTTCAATCCGGAAAGGAAAGCATTCTTAGGTATTGCACCAACCACATTGCAACAGGCGCTTGTGCAGCACAAGAGATGGTCTGAAGGTGATTTCCAGATTTTGCTTTCCAGGTACAGTCCTGCTTGGTATGCACGTGGAAAGATCAGCTTAGGCCATCAGTTGGGATATTGCTGCTATTGTCTATGGGCTCCAAATTGTTTGGCAACACTATTTTACTCTTTTGTTCCTTCACTTTATCTTGTCAAAGGAATTCCCTTGTTTCCAAAGGTATGCTCTCTCTACTTCTCATTTCTACCATGGTTATCATCAAACTGTTTCTCCCTATTGTTTGTAACTGGATTACATTTATGAATACAGATCTCAAGTCCATGGTTTATACCATTTGCATATGTGATATTTGCAAAGTACACATGTAGCCTAGCAGAATTTCTGTGGTCTGGAGGCACAATCCAAGGTTGGTAGAATGATCAACGGATATGGCTTTACAAAAGAACGAGTTCGTACTTGTTTGCTTTCATAGACACCGTTTTAAAGACACTAGGATTTTCTGAATCAGCATTTGTAGTTACAGCAAAAGTGGCTGACGAAGGTGTATCACAACGATATGAGAAAGAGATAATGGAGTTTGGAGCTTCCTCTTCAATGTTCACCATACTAGCGACACTTGCATTGCTCAATTTATTCTGCTTGATTGGGATGCTGAAGAAAGTGATCATAGACGAGGGAATTATTGAACTCTGTGAGACAATGATCTTGCAAATTCTTCTATGTAGCTTTCTGGTTCTCGTCAATTGGCCTATGTTTCAAGGCCTTTTCTTGAGGAAGGACACTGGCAAGATGCCAAACTCTTTAACAGCAAAATCACTTGTGTTGGCTCTGTCAGCTTGTACCTGTTTTACATTCTTGTTTTAACTTATATTTTTTTTAATTATGATGAATATGTAACTTGAAAGCTTGCAGCGAGAATTCAAATAAAATTATTGTCTTTGTCCCCTTGGCATAACTTTTCCTAGCTAAGAATGATTATAAAATTGCTATCTATGGCCATTTTTATCTTAGGATTTTTTTTTTTTTAAAAAAGCCATTTATTCTTTTCATGATTAAGTAATCTGCGTTTCGAAGCAGCGCTTCCCACCACAGCTACTATCAAGGTTATCAAAAACGTGATTTTAATTAAAATCGTTTTCTATTTAAAAAAACGGAACGTAAAAACGAAATTTTTAATAATATATAAATAATAAAATATTTAAAATATTTTTATAAATTAATA
>JAVXUL010145376.1:0-14523 GCA_035590515.1 Trichilia minutiflora
CATTAAACGATTTTCATCTTCCGATTGGGATAACTCTTTAGTTAATCTCAATTGAGTTAAATAAGGGATCTATTTTATTAACCATCATCCTAAAATATCAATTTTCAAAGTCTTAGTGTTTTAATTTATATTTAATTCTTATTTGATAATTTCTTCTTTAAAATCAATTTAATATTTATTCTATCTTTTCTATTGGATATAACCAATTAGACTCTTGGAAAAAAACACTCCCTGTGGATACGACACTTGGACTCATCAGACTATTCTATAACAAGACTACCTATACTTGGGTACAAAATCTAATTAAGATCATATACATATCATTAAGGCTCATTTTTAAGATGATATTTTTATGAAAAAGAAAAGAAAAACATGAAAATGAGTGGATTTAAACCTTTAGTCCGAATTTTTCATATCATGAGATGATAATAAATTTTTGATCATTTTGATCAATAAATATAGGACTTTTGATCCTTGAAAAGTGATCTAGTCATGTGGAATCAATTTCAAGAGTTAAAATTGATTTTTCAAGTGTTGGAAACCCTAAGTTTTGCTAGAAAATCTAACTTGATCAAAGTGTGTTTTGATTAAGTTTTGTTAAGGCAACTGAAGGAAATGAAGAGTCAAGGGCATCACTCTTTAGAGGGAAGGTTAATTTGGCTTCCTAAAGCTTCAAAAAGTTTAAATATAAATCAAGAAAAGCATGGAAATGGGTATATTTTTATTAAGCTTTTATTTTATCCATTTTTGCTCAATGCCTAAATTCTTAGCATGTAACTTACATTTGATATTTTAGAGCACTTTGCATGCTAGAAACTTACAATAACATGATTATCACATTATCCATACTAATATCATTCTTATGATATTCTCTGGAGACTTTTAGTGTGTTTATTATACAATATCGATGCCCGATCAATATAATTTTTGTAGGGAATAATTTAGACAACTAAATTATCTGAGCAATTTATATGTATATTCTATTAATAGTATGGTTAACAAAAGAAGCAGCATATACATATGAATAATAAATAATTTATTTATTAAGAAATTTGTATAGTAAATAATATAAATAGTAATTCCATACAAAATGTCCAAAATTGATAAAACAAATGGTTTTAAGGCATACAATACTAACAAACTCTCACTTATACTAAAGTCTTTCACTGTTGTATCTTATACTCATCTTCTTAAGATACTAGTTTAGTTGTTTCAGTGTTATCGTTTTAGTGAGAGGATCAGTGACATTCTTGGCTGAAGATGTCTTTTGAATAATTATTTTTCTGACACCAATGAACTCTCTTAAAATATGATACTTCCACTAAATATGCTTGGATTTTGGCTAGTTGATTTTTCTTAAGGTTTTATGACTTAGATTTTACTTATTTCTAAGTTGTTATAAGTTGTTTTAACTAGTTTTTGGTTGTAATTGTGTTGTAGGGTTTATTTTTCAAAAGTTGACAAATTGTGCATTGAGAAGTTATTGTGCATAGTTTTTGTAAAATGGACATATCTTACAGTAGAATGTTGGATTTTGATGATTCTGTTAACCTTGAAGTATTCTTGATGTTTTTGATTATGCCAAACATATATATATATATAATACATGAGAAATGGATAAAATGATTAAGTGATGATTTGAATGTAAATTGATAAAATCATATTGGAGATATATTTCTCACTTGGTTTTTATTAAAAAAGAATATAAATTTTCAAGTGTTTTTAATTGAAGCCAAAGTATCGAGAATTCATGGTCTAGTTGAAAGGTATCGACACCTTACTAAAATATATCGACATGTTTGGTAAGTTCAAGTGATGCAATGAAGATAAAACGCTCGAGTATCAGAACCCTTGCATCAACGTATCGATACCCTTAGTAGTAAAACAAACGTATCGAAACCTTTGTGAAAGACATTGTATCGATTATGTGAAAAAGTATTGACACCCTTTATTAAACATATCGACACCTTCTAGTTACCAAGCTGAATATATCGAAACCCTGAAGGAAGGTATCAACACCTATGGCAAATTCAGAACTATAATAGCTATTTTTTTGAATTAAATGCGTGGAATAAATATTGATACAGAGAGCCACTGAAAGAAAATTAATGAAGATATAAATACAATTGAATTTGCATTGATTAGAAGTAAAGTAATTATTGTGAAGAATATCAAGTGACAATAAAAATATCTTTTATTCTCATATGAGCTTATTCTCTGTAAAAATTAATCTAGAGAAACAAATATAATATTACAAATCTATCCTGTGAGAGAACTCATTTATTTTTCTTTAAGCATTAATTACTATTTACTGGGTTTAACTTTACTCTATAAGAAGTTTGTATTTGGGTCAACTTCCTTCATGAAAAAAAGTGGTTCTTGTGGTTACCCTTCACTATTAAAACGAAGTTTATATTGGGTTCTCTTGTCCCGTAGTTAAACAAGAATTTAGTAATACCTAGGATTCAATAGACTGAATCAATAAAAGTGGACGTAGGCTAGTTACCGAACCATTATAAAAATTTGTTGTGTCTATATTTTAGTGTTTTTCTCTATACATTAGCATTTTCAGTAAAACACCTTTTACATTCATTTTTTGTATAGTTCACACTTCAATTAAAATTTGTATCTCGTTGGTTTTTTAATTTACCATATCACCAATTCACCCCCCTCTTAGATGATATTCACTGGACTTTTAATTGGTATCAAAGATTAGCTCACATAAACAAGGACTTGTATCCTGTGAGTAGTAGATCATTACGGCATCATCAAGCATTCCATCCCATATAGTAAAAAGTCAATCCAAACACAGACCACTATTTTTTGGTGGTACAAACTACGCTTATTAGAAAAAGCGTATGCTGATTTACTTAAGCACATTAAACTTTGAGATTATCACCATCATAGAGGATGATTATTCTTTACCTATGATCATTGATGAGAATATTAGAGAGAGAAAGTAAAAACCAAAGAAGGATTGGACGCAGGAAGAAAAGAATCTC
This sequence comes from Trichilia minutiflora, assembly GCA_035590515.1. Taxonomy (NCBI): domain Eukaryota; kingdom Viridiplantae; phylum Streptophyta; class Magnoliopsida; order Sapindales; family Meliaceae; genus Trichilia; species Trichilia minutiflora. Next base: position 3,003 of record JAVXUL010145376.1, read on the forward strand.
TTCCCACTGAATGGTAAAACCGTAAATGTCCTTTATTATGCATTAGATAGGGGAGAATACGATAGGGTGTCTGGCTGTGACATAATCAGAGCCATTTAGGACATGCTGGAGGTTACCCATTAAGGAACCAACAGAGTCAAAGACTCTAAAATCAGCATGCTTGTTCATGATTATAAACTCTTCAGAATAAAATCACATGAAAACATTAAGGATATATTCACTAGGTTTACTAACATTACTAACGGTTTGAAAGCCTTGTGCAAAAATTAATCCAATGCAAATTTGGTGATGAAGATACTAAGAAGCTTGCCAAGATTGTGGGAAACTAAAGTGACAGCTATTAGAGAGGCACAAGATCTGAAGACACTACCTCTAGAAGAGTTGTTAGGATCTCTCACTATATATGAAATAGAATCCATAAAGAATAAGGGTGAAGTTAGTGATAAAGAAAGAAGAAACATGGCGTTAAAGTTGAATAAAGAACCAGAAGAAGATGACAGTAATCAGGAGTCCAAAGATGAAGAACTGATGATGATGATGGCGAGGAGATTCAAAAAGTTGTTCAACAAAGACAAGCAAAGAAGGAGGTTTTAGAGGAGATGAGATTACCAGAAAGGATAAAAGTTTGAAAAATACAAGAAAGGAAAAAAGGATAGAAAAATAATCTGCTATGAGTATAAGAAACCAGAACACACACATTCGAAGTGTCCTAAGATGAAGTACAAGAAGGAAGGTAAGAAGAAAAAGGATCTGAAGGTAATATGGGATGACTTGTCAAGTTAAGAAAGCTCAACTACATTAAAAAACGAGCAAGCCAACTTCTACCTAATGGCAAAATGGAAAATGAGGTACTTTTTTCTTTATACTATGACTCTTGTTCTGAAAGTGAAAATGAACATAATAGTTTAATTAAAATGTATGAAGAATTGAAATCAGTTTTTGAAAAACTATGTGAGAAGTTTAAAGAATTAAAGAAGAAAAATTCTGCCTTAACTAAAGAAAATGAATCTCAGAAAATGACTAAGAGTATTGAAAACTAGAAAATTGTTTGTGATTATGAAAAGAAAGTGAATGTCCTAAAAATTGAGAATGATAACCTTGTTGATAAAGTTAAAAACCTGAAGAAAAAAAACTAAGAGAAATTTATAGTAGGTAGAGAGACCCTAGATTGATTGTTAGGTAGTTAAAAGTTGTCATTTGATAAGCCTGGGATTAATTAAAAGCTTGGACCTGAACAAAAGGCTTATTCTAAGTATTTTGTAAAATCTTCAAAGCAAATAAGTCCTTTTGCAACTTATCATTATTGCTTTAAAAAAAGAGCACTATAAAACACATGTCCATTTAAGAGAAACTCCTACAGAGGACCTAAAATGATTTGGGTACCTAAAGGAACAATTTTAAAAAGAAATGAAGTTGCCAATGTGGCAAAAGTTCCAAAGGCAAGCGCTAACCTTTATGAACACAAAGTTAAATGGGTACCAAAATAAATTGCCTTTATTTTGTAAGGACATCATGTGAATAGCCAAAAAACATAACAAAAGATGGTTCTTAGATAGTGGATGCTCAAAACACATGATAGAAGATCGAGCATAATTTCAAACTCTCCAAAAAAACGAAAAAGACATTATCTTCGGAGACAATAACAAAGGAAGCAATCTTGGCATTAGCATTATTGAGGCAAATAATGATTGCATAAAGGATTGTGATATTTATTGATGGCTTGAAATATAATCTATTAAGCATATCTTAGTTATGTGACAATGGTTTTAAAGTTGCCTTTGTTAGGAATACATGCTCATAGAGTAGGTGATGTGTATATTATTGAGTTTGAGAATGTTGAATCCCTAAATGCTATATGTTTATGTGACAAGTCTTGGTTGTGGCATAGAAGATTAGATCATTGTAGCATGGATCTCATTATGAAATTAGCTAGGCATGTATTTTAGATGACCTTTCAGACCTTGAGTTGACCTCTAATAAGATATGTGGACCATGTCAAAAGGGTAAACAAGTGAAAAGCTCTTTTAAACCTAAGCATGTAGTTTCCACTTCTAAACTTATTGAGCTTATTCGCATGGATTTCTTTGAACCCAATCGCATCGATTCTTTAGGGGGAAAACTTTATACATTTGTGATAGTGGATGACTACTCAAATTATATTTGGGTATTCTTCCTTGAGAACAAGAGCGATACATTTTAATCATTTGAGAATTTTTCTAAAAAAGTGCAAAATAAACTTAGATATAGATTGGTAAAATTAAGAAATGTTAAGGAGAAGAGTTTGTGCACCATTAGTTTGAATCTTTTTGTGATGAACATGAGTTCATTCATAATTTCTCTGCACCTAGAACAACTCAACAAAATAAAGTGGCTGAGAGAAAAAATAGAACCTTGCAAGAAATAGAAAGAACTATGTTTAGTGAGCATGATTTACCATAATATTTTTAGGCTGAAGCTATTAATATAGCTTGTTATGTGTCTAATAGAGTGTTGATTAGAAAATTTCTTATGAAAACACTTTATAAGCTGATTTATCAAAGAAAGCTTAAGTTTGGTTATTTTAGAATGTTTGGATATACTTACTACATTCTAAATACTAAAGATAATATTGGGAAGCTAGATTTAAAATCTAATATGAGAATCTTTCTTGGGTATTATTTTAAAAGCAAGGCATATAGAGTGTTCAATAGAAAGACTCAAGTTATGAAACAATCAGTATATGTTAAGTTTAATGAGCTTGATCTAGATATGGTTAAATTGATAGCTAAACAGAAGGACAAAAAAAATCAAGGTCTTAAATAAGTTGAATGACTTGAAGCTCGAGGATAGCCATAAGGATAAAGAGGAAGAAATCCCTAAGGATCATGTAGAAGAGCCTCCTAGAAAACTTTCTAAGGCATAAAAGTTTATATCTAGTCATCCAAGAGAGTTGATTATTGGTGATCCCTCTTAAGGAATTAAAATTAGGAGAGCCTGTAGAGAGATACCTAAAAATCTTGAGGAAATTTAAAACCTTGCATTTGTGTCTCATATAGAGCCACATAAAGTAGAAGATGTATTATATGATGAAGATTGGATCCAAACTATGGAAAAGGAATTAATTCAATATACAGGGATAAGGTATGGACCTTAGTTCTAAGACTTATTGACCATCCTACCGTTGGCACAAAATGGGTGTTTAGGAATAAGCTAGATGAGCATGGTAACATCATTAGAAATAAGACTAGACTTGTTCCTCAAGGTTATTCTCAAGAGGAAGGGATAGACTATGATGAGACATATGCTCCTGTGTTAGACTAGAAGCCATACGAATTCTGTTAGCCTTAGCCTTTACATATTTTAAAGATTTCAAACTTTATCAAATGGATGTTAAAAGTGCGTTTCTAAATGGTTTTCTAAATGAAGAGATTTATATTGAGCAACCCCCAAGTTTTAAAGATAAAAAATTTTCTAATTATATTTACAAACTCACTAAAGCTTTGTATGGTTTGAAACAAGCTTCTAGAGCTTGGTATGAAAGGTTTAGTGAATTTTTGTTGAAAAATAATTTTGGTGGGTAGTGTTGAAAAAACCTTTTTTACAAAACCAAAGATAAAGATATTTTAATTGTGCAAATATATGTTGACGATATTATCTTTGGAAGCACAAATGAAAACCTTTGCAAAGAATTTTTAAAACTTATGATTAATGAAATTGAAATGAGTATGATGGGAGAGTTAAACTATTTTTCGGGCTTACAAATCAAACAAACTGATGATGGTATTTATATCTCCCAATCAAAATATGTAAAGGATCTGTTGAAAAAGTATGACTTTATAGATGAAAGACATTGGACACACCTATGAGCTCTTCCACCTTTTTAGACAAGGATGACCTAGGCAAAAGTGTAGATCATAAGACATATAGAAACATGATAGGTTCATTATTGTATTTGACTGCATCTAGACCTGACATTCTTTATAGCGTATATGTTTGTGCACGATTTTAATCTAATCCTAAAGAATCACACTTGATAACTGTAAAAGAATTTTTTGATATCTTAGAGGAACACCTTACTTCGATTTGTTTTACCCTAAAGATGGTAGTTTTGATATAAAAGGCTATTCAGATGCAGATTATAAAGGATGTAAGGTGGATAGGAAGAGCATTAGTGGTACATTCTATTTCATTGATCATGCATTGGTCTCATGGTTTAGTAAAAAGCAAAGCACGATTGCTTTGTCTAGAATTAAAGCTGAATATGTATTTGTAAGAAGTTGTTATGCACAACTCTTATGGATCAAAGATCAATTATTAGACTATGGCATGAATATTGATAAGATTCTTACCTTGTATGATAATACAAGTACCTTAAACCTTATAAAGAATCCAGTACATCATTCTAGAACCAAATATATAGACATTAGACATTATTTCATTCATGATCATGTGCAAAAAAGGGATGTATGTGTGAAATATATCAGCACAAATGACCAATTAGTTGGCATTTTTATAAAACCACCCTTAAAGAATAATTTTTTCGTATTAGATGTAATTTAAAACTCATGTGCATTGATTGATGTGCCATAAGTTGTTTTTAATGTTGATTTTGTGGTTTGATTGATTGATTTTATGCTTATAACAATTGATTTTTTATTTAAAGTTGTTTAAAATTAGTTTGTCATTGAGAGAAGTCACTTAGGATAGAGTTTTCGGGCAAACATTTCGAAACCTTATCTAATGTATTGACATATTCCTACAATATATCAATACATCTGCTCAACATACTGGATTACACGCCTAAACATATCAATATTTCTTAAAGGTATCGACACCTTTGTGATGAAAATGAGATTTCATACAACCAAACGTGTTAAAACCTTTCTCAAGGTATCGATACCTTTGTGACGTAGTTTCACGCTTTATGTCAAAATATATCGACACCTTTAAAAGGTATCGACACGTTTATTGAATTTGATCCCCAAAACTACATCGTTTCACAGATAGTTATAACTCTTCATCTTCAAAATCATCAACTATTCATCTTCTTCTTCTTCTTTTTAAATTCAAACCCTTTCCTTTTTCCCTCTCTCTCTAAAATTTCTGTAAAATCATCAAACTTTATCTCAATCTCTCAAAGTTCTCTCATTTCTCTCAACTTTTCTCTCACTAAATAATGCATCTATGCATGAAGATTCCCAGACCTTCAAAGAAGAAGTAGAAAGTTGAGCATGAATCCTCATCTACAAACATACTAAGAGACCTAAATCCATAGAGATTTACGACTCAAAAACAAGCAAATTATTTTATAACTCAATTTGTCTATCGCATTGTGACTCCGGGATGGGTAATAGACTTCACTTTTCTTAACTCCATGAGTTTTTCGTATTTAGCCCAGATATAAAGATTTGGTTGGCTCCCTTCCTTAGTATTAAAGGGGAGTATTACCCCGAACTAGTAAGCCTATTTTATTCAAATCCGGATGTAAGATACCCAAACACAGGGAGAAACTTGGTCAATATGTTTAGGACTTTTGTACAGGGAGTTGAGTTTGTGGTAGATGAGGCTATGATTTATGAGCAATTATGGTTAATTCTAAGGGGAGAACACTATATTGCACCTACTTTTAAACCTCTTGAAGACTGTTATACCATTTTCAGAAACTCAAACTTATAAGACATTGAGAACAAATCATCCAAACTTCGGTTGAATGAAAGGATACTGCATCTTATTATGGCACACAATTTAAATACTCGATCAGTCAAGTTTGCCGAGATGTTAGTAGAGGATATGTGGTGGATGGAGAGTATTATAGAGCACAAACAACTAGATCTTGCACATTAGATGATTACTAGTATCATCAAAGGAGCCTCTCAATGGTACAACTTGTACTATAGGTTTTTGATAACCCAACTGATTAGAAGGTTTCTCTTGAGTTACTTTTTAGAGTTGACAGCACTACACCTCTATCATCAGGCATGTTAGGCGAGATGGCACTTCGAAAGATGCACTATGAGCTCCAACCAAGTGGATCTTGGGTTTTACAATACTGAGGTGCTCATGAAATCCCAAATGTTACTGAAGAGCAGGATCCTCCAAGTGACATACCTTCAGTATTGGGTCCTTAGCAGGCAGAAGTTCCACTAGTCATAGAGACTCTTGTTCCATCTACTATTACTGCTCCTCCTCTTATTTCTATACCATAACCCATGTCACAGGACAAGCCAGAGCTCTCATCTCAACCATCTAGACCATTTGTACCTCTCACACCACCTGCTCTGACATTGGAATTCAAGATAGAAGAGTTATTAGAGAATTTCACAGCTCTTTAATCCGCTATCATGACCGTTATGAACAAGTTAGACACGCGAATGAATGAGGCATACCAGATGATGTACCAGCTTGGGCAGATGGTTGACCAGTAACGGCAAAAGACAATGATAAATCATACTGATTTGTTCATCAGGTTGGGCAATATTGGGACACGATTAGGAAGACAGGGAGCATCGTATTAAAAACCCAGACCTCTACCTTCTGAACCTCAATTGTCATTGTATTTTCGATTATTTCAGCCTCAAACTCCTTCTATAGATTATAGTTCACCTTATAATGAAGGATCTTCTTCTCGTCCATGTCATGTTAATAATTCATCATCATCATCTGGTCTAGATATAGATCCTTAACTTGTAGACATCATACGCAAACATTCACAGTGATCTAGACGTGTGCAAAGAACCCAACCCTAGCTTTATTTTGATCATATTTTATGACTACTTTTGAACAATTTTTTTTGTTTCTATCAGTATGTTTTTATTTGAATGTTTCCTTTTATGTTTAGTACTTGTATTGGTTGTTGAATGGATATTCATTTTTATCTCTTTCAATTAAATATTCTATTTTTTATGATTGTTCCTTGTATATTCTTTTTCTTTGACTGCTGACAAAAAAAGGGAGACATATTGAACAAATTGATTTGTGAATCATGTGTTGGATATAAATTGGTGATATATGTTATAAATAATTTAGTGTTTTGTCATCATTAAAAAATAGGGAGATTGTTAACCCCAAAGTATTCTTGTTGTTTTTGATGATGCTAAACATACATACAAATATATATATGAAATGTATGAGAAATGGATAAAATGATTAAGTGATAATTTGAATTTAAATTAATAAAATCATATTGACATTTAATCATATTGGACATATATTTCTCACTTGGTCTTTGCTAGAAAGGAATATAAATTTTTAGGTGTTTTTAATTTGAAGACAAAGTGTCAAGAATTTGTGATCTAGTTAAAAGGTATTGACACCTTACTAAAACATATTGACATGTTTAGTAAGTCTAAGTGATATAGTAAAGATAAAATGCTCAAGTATTGGAACCCTTACATCAACATATCGATTACGTGAAAAAGTATCAACACCCCATATTAAATGTATTGACACCTTCTAGTTACCAAGCGGAACGTATCAAAACCCTGAAGAAAGGTATCGACACCTATGAAAAATTCAGAACTATAACTGCTATGTTTTCAAATTAAATACATGAAATAAATGTTAATGCAGAGAGTTATTAGAAAAAAATCAATGAAGCTATAAATACAATTGAATTTGCATTGATTAGAAGTGAAACAATTATTTTGAAGAATGTCAAGTGACAATAAGAATATTTTTTATTCTCATATGAGCTTATTCTCTGTAAAAATTAATCTAGAGGGAGAAAATCTATTCTATATTGCAAATCTGTTCTGTGAAAAAATCATTTATTTCTCTTTAAGCTTTAATTGTTATTTGCCGGGTCTAACTTCACCCTATAAGAAGTTTATATTTGGATTAACTTCCCCCATGAAAAGAAGTGGTTCTTGTGGTTACCCTGCACCCTTAAGAAGAAGTTTGTATTAGGTTCTCTTACCCCATAGTTAAACAAGAATTTAGTAATACCTTGGATTCAAGGGACTAAATAGAGAAGAGTGGATGTAGGCTAGTTACTGAGCCACTATAAAAATTTATTGTGTCTGCATTTTAGTATTTGTCTCTCTACACCAACATTTCTTATAAAACACTTTTTACATTCATTTTTTTGCATAGTTCACACTTCAATTCAAATTTTTATCTCTTTGATTTTTTAATTTGTCATATCACCAATTTAACCTCTTCTTGGGTGATATTCATTGGGCCTTCAAATTCAAGTTTTGTTGAAAAAATGGCTCAAAGATATATAATTTTTATAAAGAGTCAAAGTTATTGAAAGTTGTTATCAGCTTTAAAATAGAGCATGAAGTCGTTAATAGCACCAGGGAACAGAAAGCTAAGCACTATAGTGGGCCAGTGTGGTGCTAGCTAGGGATTAAAATATGCCCTAGGATAGATAGGTTGGTGCTGAAACACCCCGTTGCAGTGACAAGTTGTTGGATTTTGTTAAATATTTTTGTTTCATCTCCATTTTCTCTTTTGGACCTATGGTTTGAAAGATTATAAATAGGGGGCTTATTTGGCATAAGAGGAGGACAATTTTGCACACTTTTGGAAGCTAAGAAACAACAGCCAAATCTTGGATCACAATAAGAACAAGGTGAATTTCAAATTGAATGTAAAGATTTTAGAGTTCTATCTCTTTCTTCTTTGTATTTTCTTTGAGTTTTGTTTGTAAAACCATGTTGATCATGTTAAACCTTGATGATTTCATTATAAACATGTTAGGCTAGAGTTTTTAATCTAGAAGATTAATGTAGTTTATTATTAAACTTGTTTTAATTACTATATATGAATATTGAATTAATTGAAATATGTTTATTCATGTTATTTGGTACTTAATGCTTTTAAATTCACTGGCCATGATTTGGGTGATTTTAAATTTGAATCTTTAGACTCGGGAGAGTGGGATTTAGATTAGACTATGAATAATATGATCAGGGTTATTAATTAGTTGGAAAATTATTAAAATCCTAGAAAACATATAGAAAGGAATTGAGATTAATGAGTTTTTTTAGTTTAATTTAAAATAAAAATATTATGGTTAGATTGACAGATATAATCACTTACCTTGAGAGAGGGAGTGAATGCATATTTTTTGTTTTATAGACTTCATTCAATTGGGGCTTAAAGGAGATAATTAAAACGATGTAAAAATAATTGACAAAATTAATTCTCTAGGCTTATGTTAATTGAATTTCAGTTTTTGAGTGTGTTGTATTTGTTACTTTATTTCTTTGTTTGTAATTATTTTTATTTTTTTTAGGATAATTTTTTAGTAACTATTTCTTAGATAAAATTAAGACTTAGTTTAATTGTAAGAATCAATAGATTTTAATAACTTCCCTGAGGGTATTATCATAGGACTATAATTTGATACTGTGCACCTTTAGGTATAAAATTACACACTAGGTTTCGAGTGAACAAGTTTTTGGTGCATTTGTTGGGAAAGTGTATTTTAAAATTTTATTGATACTACTAATGAACTAATTCAAAGTTTTAATCTAGATTTATTCATCTTTTCTTTTATAGCTTTTCTACTAGAAGTTGTGTATGTTTTAGGCTGTATATGTAAGACATGAAGTTTTGAATTTATGGATTTTGATCCAGGAATTGAACACACACTTCAAGAAATTAGAGCAACTAGAAGAGAAGAAGAAAATAAAATGACAGATGATCATACAACAAGAGTTAGAGTCGCTCTATGAGGAATAGGAGTGTTTCAAAGACCTCTTTCGAAGATGTCCGCAACATAGATACTAAGAGTGGCTACAAATCTAATTATTTTACAATGAGCTGAATGGGCAAAATAGAATAATATTGGATGCCATAATTGGTGGAGCTTTGATGTCTAAAACAACTCAAGAAGCATTTGCACTCATTGATAATATAGCCTCTAATAGCTATTAATCATCAAGCGATAGAATTTCAATTAAGAGAACTACTAGGGTGTTTGAGGTTTATCAACTTACTGCATTATCAGCATAGATTTTAATAAATTAGTTTTCAGTATTTTGAAAGAATTGTATCCTCTAAAAGCCAATCACGATATAATTTGTGATTGTACTTTTATAAAATTCTTGTAAATCTTATGATTTAATAAAATGAGTATTTTCTTTTATCTATATTATCTTTATCATTTGTATATGTATGTTTAATTCATATATAATGATAATGCCCATGGAATGTATATAATACATATTGTTATAATAAGTTTATATTTATGAGACCATATATTAATAGTATCATTCTTAAATATTCTTAATCATGGGACTATAAAGTGGGGTCTTTCTAGTTTTTAAAAGACTAGTATACACTATCCTAGGTCTATGTGATAAAGGGTAATCAATCTCATAGATTACTTATATGGAGACATTAAAAGAAGTGTATAGGTGCTCGTTGGTTGAGTGTGAGCTCATTGAACAAACTCGCACAAATTGTTCGAATGCTAATTACATTTAATTATCAATTTGTTGTATCAGTTGTATAAATAATCCTTAGACTTTATAACATCATGGTTACCTTATGAGTGAATTGCCATACTTTGATACTACTCAGGGTAAGTCTATCTTTAGGCTTGTGATAGGTAGTCATTGAGTATGATGAAACATTTATGGAGGTATGTAAATGTTTAAGAAAGGATTCGTCAACCTTAGTGTTTGAGGTATAATGATCTATATAACTAATTTAGATTTAACTCACGAAATCCTTGATTAGAGTTGCATATTGTGTGTGATTGAAAAGCTTATTCTCAATGAAAATACACAATTAAGTTGTTATCTATTATTTATTATACATAGCATTGGATTTAAAAGAGTTTAATGATTATAGCATACACCTAATTCAATTGGAGTATTGTATGACGGAAAGATTGAATTACATCATAACTGATGATAGATAAGTTCATTTTTTGAAGCTGCGGACTTCATTGTAATCTGGGAGCCATATTACATGGATATGTGTCAATATTGGTCTGTACACATATTAAATTAATCTTATTATAGATTAATTAAATAAAATAAATTAAAGAGTTTAATTCAGGATATAAAAGGAATTAAAGAAGTTTAATTTACTTATATCGTCTATTGTCGGCTTTACGGTGAACCTATTGAGTCTTGTCCATAATTGGCTTAGTTTTTTTCTTATTATTTTATACATTACTCTAATATATTAAGTTAAGGTAATATGATTGGTTAACCTAAGCTTGGTGATAGTATGAGTGATGTATGTTAACATTTTCATCCCAGCAAATGAAATGTTAACAAGTGGTTACATCATGGCCTCACACCTAGGTGACACATGGATGGTGGATATACATTAGATGTAGCTTGATTTTAACCATCCATTTGTCAATATAATTTCTATAGATTTTAGTTTCATTAAAGGTTCATTAAATTGGAAAAGATATGTCACACCTCAACTCATGGGGCTCACCTATGACAGACGCCACAGACCTCCAGGATGCACTCAATCACACTGAATACCCCTTATAGGCCTGTAAGGCATTCACAAAATCTAATTTTCAAAACACTTCTAATACCCAACCAATCTAACACCCAAACTCCAA
>JAVXUL010145396.1:0-14521 GCA_035590515.1 Trichilia minutiflora
TGTCTACGGTCATCGGGGTAATGCGGTACGATCCACGTAGTACGTTGACGCTCGTATTCGTATCGCCACGTAGTTGATTTTGACAAATGTGGGTCCCGCACATACGTGTATCAACGGCTAACATGTTTTCGATATTTTATGAGTATTTATCATTTATCTCCCCTAAGGTTTGAGATTTTATAACTTAAATAGTATCTTTCTAGACTTATCACTTATCTCCCTTTAACATAATTATTAAAATTACTTATATATCCTAAAAGATTTATCAATCATCACTTCTAAAATTCATCAATCATTAATAATTTTATTTTTGAGTGTAAATAAATAGAGAATGCAAGCATCATGGGAGGTTCTGCTCATGTTTAAAAAGATATTATTTAAATAATAAAAAATCAAATGTCAGGGAGGTATGTGATAAATTACCTTTTCTCTTTAACTGATTGAATACAGCCAAATTGACAGAGCAAAGCCATCAAGGAGCAAGACTTTGAACGATTCGCCTCTCCGTTTGGACATTTTCACACGCCAATTTGACTCGTGCCGTGTACAAGAAAAAAGAAAAAAGAAAAAAGAAAAAAAGATATTTTTTTTAAAAAAATAATTTTTTTAATAATTAATTGTTTACCGTATTATATAAATGTATATTAAATTGCTTTCTATTGATAACATGAAGGAAATTGAAAAACATACCTTTTATAAACATTCAGAACATTTTATTACTAAATTAATTAAGGAAAACAATTTAATTAGTTTTTTTAATTTTGTATAATAATCACATTTTACTTTATTGTAAAGTAAAGATAATAAAATAAGAAAAGTAATATTGTATTAATAATTATTATTAAATTAATTTAATAATTATTATTTAATTATATTTCATAATAAATGTCATTTACATATATTAATGTATTAAACGACAATAAAATAGTATTCATTGAATAAAATTCTTATTGTAGTACTCGTTAAAAAAAAAAAGGCTTTTTAAAATATTATAATAATATATATTAAATTGTTTTTTAATCACAAATTGAAAAACATAACTGAATTTAACAAGTTTTTTTAAATAAGAAGAAAACAAGGTAGTAAAAAATTCAAAATAAAGTTATCAAATATAAAGATTGCATTTTTATTTTTATTCTTTGTTAATGCAAATATAATTATTATAATTTTTTTAATTAAAATATTACAAAATAATATATCCTATAATTTTTTAAATGAATTATATTTCCCATTTTATGTTTGATTCAAAATTTTAACTTTTAAAATGTCTTCTTTTTCTCTCTCTTTTTTTTTTTAATTTTCATTTCTCTTTATAGATTTTCCAATGTCCATAAACACTGATTATAAACAAAAAAATTGATATTTATTATATGTTTTAATTATGATATTTTAAAATTAAATAAAATATTTATATTTTGAATATGTTATTATACAAGGTGGTACAATTATATTATTTTTATATATTTATATAAATTTTAAATTATTTTTATAGCATCTCGAAATAGAGCAATTTAAAATTGGCATTTAAATATGAATAATGATCATCTACTAAAATAGCATGGTTTGTCTTAAATTTGATTGATTGCTTACTTTTAGAAGAAAAAGCAAGACACGTGGCAAATTTATACTTGACATGCACCGCCAAAAACAAGGAACCAAGCTGTCTCCTACCAAAGACTTTACTCGGTTTTCTCTTTCGCACGTGCCACCAATTCTTCTCACGTGTCGGCGTTACAATTCATTAATGCTAAGAAACTCCTATAAAAATAAAAAAACTGAGCTTCTTTCTCAAGTTCAACAATCGTCTTTCTTCTCCTCTTGTTCCATTGACGATTCAGAAATCTCTGTCTGTCTAATTTCTCTCAACTATCTCAACAATGACAACACCAACTGTTCCGCTTCTGAAAGACGAGCTCGATATCGTGATACCCACGATTCGAAACTTGGACTTCTTGGAGCAGTGGAGACCTTTCTTTCAGCATTATCATTTGATCATCGTTCAAGATGGCGATCCGTCGAAAACAATCAAAGTACCGCAAGGATTCGACTACGAGCTTTACAATCGCAACGACGTCAACAGGATTCTGGGTCCCAAGGCTTCTTGTATATCGTTCAAGGACTCAGCTTGTAGGTGCTTTGGATACATGGTCTCAAAGAAGAAGTATATTTACACCATTGATGATGATTGCTTTGTAAGTGTTATTTATTTTGTTTCCTTTGTTGACTTGGCGGTGCAATTGAAGTTAAATGTTTGGAGTTATTTTGGTTTTTGAACTTTTTTTGGATCTGGGTTTAGGATTTGGCTCTAAAGTTTGGATCTGGGATTGATTTGGATTCTGGGTGAATTTTTGAGTTAACTATGAAAGTTATGAGTTTTTTAGATCTGGTTTTTATCCGTAGGTAGCAAGTTTGAATCTTGATGTATTGGGGTGTGGGGGGAGCAGTTGAATTTTGTGGAGTTTTTGCTGTGGACTATGTGAAAAGAAAGGGTAACAAAACGTACGAATTTTGATTTGATGTGCTAGATCTGGAATTGTTTATGAGCTTTGATTTCATCGACTATTTATGCGAAAATTCCGTAGCATGATTTGGGCTGCAAGCTTTTGTAATTCTTTTTTGTGATTCATTTTGTAGTTTATACAGTATTCCATTTTCTTGAGAGGAGAATAATGTCTGATCTCTGTTGCATGAAATTTTCAGTTGATTTTGGGTGTTAGAGTTAAACTCAATTTAGCTAGTTTTACTTTTTTGGCCTGAATCGTGAATCTTGAATAATATCTAATCTGTTCGATTTAGTGCACCACGATCCATAGGCTATGATATTTAGCTCTTAGCTACATTCGTGAACTATTTGAAAAATCTGTCGTAGAGAGCTGGCATTAGTTACAATGCACATGTTGAGTTGGGTCAGTAACTTGATCCGAATCATGCGTGAGGTCTAGCAGTTTGATTGCTTTCAAACTTTCATTGATTCCCATTCAGTGTATACATTTTTGCTTAAATGTTTGAATTTTTGGGGATGCATTATGAATAATGCTCCTTATGCTTACCCTGTCATAAATTCGGGAATGGATCATTGTATATGGATCTGAATTTTGAGATTATTTAATTTACAGGTTGCCAAAAATCCATCTGGCAAAGAAATTAATGCACTGGAACAGCACATAAAGAATCTTCTGACTCCATCAACCCCATTTTTCTTCAATACTCTGTATGATCCATACCAAGATGGTACAGACTTTGTCCGTGGGTACCCATTCAGTCTTCGTGAGGGTGTCCCCACCGCTGTTTCTCATGGCCTTTGGCTCAACATCCCAGATTATGATGCTCCCACCCAGCTTGTCAAGCCTCGTGAAAGGAACACTAGGTAGAAAGATCTTCAATGCTCTAGGAATCTGGTTACACATGTTTATATTAATAGATAATATAACCCTATTTTTATATCTTTCAGGTATGTGGACGCCCTTATGACAATACCTAAGGGAACCCTCTTCCCCATGTGCGGTATGAATCTGGCATTCAACCGTGAATTGATTGGTCCTGCAATGTACTTTGGCCTCATGGGTGATGGCCAGCCGATTGGACGCTACGATGATATGTGGGCAGGCTGGTGCACCAAGGTATCCTTTGCTCTGCTCTTTTGAGTATATGTCCGTTGCTATGGTGGTAGTAGCAAGATTGATGTGTGGCCTAGATGGGCCAAATATAGCGTGCTAACAGCTCTTTTCACCTTTGTGTAGGTTATTTGTGATCACTTGGGATGGGGAGTTAAGACCGGATTGCCTTACATCTGGCACAGCAAGGCTAGCAACCCATTTGTGAATCTTAAGAAGGAATACAAAGGTATCTACTGGCAAGAAGAGCTTATCCCATTTTTCCAATCTGCTACACTTCCAAAGGACTGCAACACTGTGCAGAAATGCTACCTTGAACTTGCCAAGCAAGTCCGAGCAAAACTTGGACAGCTTGACGAATACTTCATCAAATTGGCTGATGCCATGGTCACATGGATCGAAGCATGGGACGAGCTGAACCCATCCAAAGGAAAATCTGCCGAGTTAGCTAACGCTGCTGCAAAATGATTTTTGACTTCGCTAAATGTTTATGATAATCTCTTTTGATGGTCAGACTCAGGCCCAGGCGTTTGTCCAAGCTTTTTCTGTTCTGAGGCTAGGAATATTTATTTTGCTTATCGGAGGGGTATAATTTTATTTATTATAGTCTTATTGAGTTTAGAACAATAAGAAAGTAATTGCGATTATGGATTGAATAATGAATAGTTTGATTGTTAGCATTTATATGATAATGATTGAGATGATTATTGTTTCTTTCGGAAATCCTCATATAGCTGAATGTACTGTACCATGATAATGTGCATGTCTGAAGACATGGATCTTTGTTTCTTTCCGTCTATCCTATGTCCATGACCAAGGACAAGGGGAAAGAGACAAAGACGATAGATTTCCAGCAAAGCATCCCTTTAAAAAGCAATGATTTCATCTTTCATCGTTCCGATTTTTTAGTAATTTAAAATGTGAAGTGTTATGTCCGAATGTTGAGCTGTTTGATACTGTAGAGGATTCAATCATCAAACCTCCAAGAACCAGAACATCCACGACTTACACAGACCTATTATCGTGCATTTCAATCTCCACAAAGACTAAGTAAGACTATTATCAACTCACTTCTCATCTAATCAACGAAACAATCCTAAAGACCATTTAAATCGAATAAAACTAAAAAAACAACGAAAGGAAAAATTCAGAGGAAAAATTATCTACATTTCTTTAAACATGCTCTGCAAAAACAGAATACAAGATGTCTTTTCCCTCTCATACATCACCAAGAAACAAAGAATTCTTTCATACATTGAGCTAACCCTCATTTAGCAACCTTGACAACTAGTGCATAATAGCATTCCCAAATAACTGAATTAATTGAACTGAATCCGCTCTTGATATTGCCACTCTTGATCGGCAGCCACCTTTATTATTTTCACTCTTTCCAGCTCCAGCTCCTCGACACAGCTCAAGCCTCAGATTTCTAATAAGAATTCGGGCACCAATTCTGACATAACTTCTGTTTCTACTTCCTTCGCTTGGGATGTGATTAAGGATCACACCTTTACAAATACAATTTAGAATTTTCAGTAATCGTTTTTAAATAACCATGGAGAGCTTGCTATAAGAATTATCCCAGAGAGAAGAAGGGAACAAACTTAAATAAACAATGGTGCCTCCATCTCACCAGCTGCATAACAACTTGTAAAAACACTTTAACAATCCATTTATTCTTATCTCTTAACAAAAAATATTCAGTCAAGTATGTATGGATAGAGTTATCTCAAAATATGGCCCAAAACACCATCTTACCTGTATTTATTTATAGGCATAAGAAGTGTGAAAGATATAATATATCCCTAGTCTTCATTCTCTTAAAGGAAGGATGTTTTGACCTCCCGTGTGGTAGTGGGAGAGGCGGCTCCATCTAACCTTATAGGATTAACACTGTTTCTCTTAGGAATTGTTGAACTTTATCAAGGATTATGCATGTTCCACTCTGGGGATCATGTCACTGTGACTTTTCCGTGCATTCTGTTTCGAGATAGCATTGGTACTCAATTTCAGGCGTACTATGTTTACCCATTTGGTAATTACCATAATTGTCATTTTTATATCAACAATAAAGAGTTATTGGGCTTTTTTATCTCACTGCTTAATTGATTGAATTTATATATTTTACTTAATAGGATTTTTCAAACTCTTTTTTCTAATAACAAAATTATATTTTACTTTTCATCTAAAAAAAAGTCCTCGGAGGCCTTCTTTTAAGGGAAAGAGTTGACTTTTCAAAGGGTCTGGAGATCATCAATATGAGTAGTCCTCATCAAGGGGACATCTTTTTGCTACCTTATCTCTATTACTTTTAGTGTCTCCTCTTTTTTCTTTCACCCGATCAGCTTCTTTAGAGCATCGAGAGTGTTTCCTGTTGGAATGTTTGTTAGAGATGAAGATTTGATATTGCCAGAAATTTGATCAAAAATAAAGATTTGATATTATCAGAGAAGCAGGTAAGATAAAGTGCTGGGTGAAGAAAATTTCTACTTACGCTCGGAGAAACAAGTTTTCTAAAGACTTATAAAATATTTTGTTGGACAAATTTTTACTAGGCCTCATGCCACTAGAGCTATGTTAGAGAGATGTTTTCTAGTCCTAAACCTAAGACATTACATCTTTTATCTGTTCTAAACTATGGGTGACCAATGTGGGCTCATCAAGCTAAGTAACTGTTTTTCTAAACATTCTTGGGACTTGAATGGAAGGATTAGAATTTCATTCTTCTTCGATAAAAAAATTATTTATTTTTTTAATCTTTATTATAAGACAAATTGTCTTAATAGGATTGGACCTACCAGGTCGAGTTTGTACGTAAATACTATGCTAGATTTTTTACTAGGTTTTGCTTCAAAAGGTATAGGTATTCTATTTTTCTAAGGTGGGGGAAGCATCAAGATTTTATTATTTTATTCCAAATAACGTAAAGACTTAGTAATATTCTCTAGCTATTCATATTTAACTAATGGGGGCTATCTTGAATGACTAGATTATATTGAAGTATTCTAGACTAGTAGCTTAACCCCTAGATGAAAAACTCTTCATTAAAAGCA
Source organism: Trichilia minutiflora (assembly GCA_035590515.1). Classification (NCBI taxonomy): domain Eukaryota; kingdom Viridiplantae; phylum Streptophyta; class Magnoliopsida; order Sapindales; family Meliaceae; genus Trichilia; species Trichilia minutiflora. The sequence continues at coordinate 6,668 of JAVXUL010145396.1, forward strand.
ATTTCTTCCTCAGAAAGGTAGCTCAGAACTTAATTTTTCTCATAAACTCTAAGATATACATTCTTAAGAATGTTAAATATGGAGGTATAAACCTCCATATCAGATTCCATCAATGTGAAAATGAACTAATCATGCTCATAGGGTGTGCGTCTCTCTGAGATTGGAACTAGAGCTGCAATCAACGCAAGCTCTCTACTTGAGGTGTCCTTCCTTGAAATAGCCTTGGGGTTATTGAATGTAGAAACAGATGATATTTCTTTCCAAAAAAACAAAGAAAATAGGTTATCATCGACTGCTTGTTTAATCAATAACTTAAGGAGTGCACACAAATTAAAAACCCTAATTTCTATACTCAAAGCTACAAAAAACCAAAATCTAGACAAAAATCAATGATAACCTAGCAATTGCATCTATCTCAACAAGCATTTTCATTTATGGGAATTTCCTACATTGGCATTACTATTTGAAGAATGCTATGGCCTAATTATACAAAAATAGAAGATTTTTCTCTAGCATTTTATGCCTAATTTCATAAAATCAAAAGAGATTCATTAAAAACAAGTTAGGGCTTTAGTTTATTACTTAGCTAACTTGAAGATTTGATAAAGTTTAAGCTCAAAATCATGAGCTCTCCTTAATTTACACCATCCCATGGTTTCTCATGCTTGGCCATCCATCACAAGGAAGAGGAAGAGATGATGATTGTTCAATTAATTATTAAATAAAATAATAAATCATTGTTTATATTTTTCATGTTATTTTTTAAGTAAATAAAGTCATATTTATCTAATAAATATTATTATTTAATTAGACATTATGTGATACAATAACATCTACAATAGATGGGTGCAACCATAATACAAATTAACCAATTGGCATTTAACGTTTAATTGTAAGCTTAGACCAATTAAAAATTACCAAATGTTTATATACTAAGCATTAATATATATAATATTTATCCATTTCTTTAACAATTAAAGAAATTAATAATTGACAAATTAATTAATAATTTAGTTAATATTGTGAATTTCATAAATCCATAATTATGGTACTTTTGTCATAATACTCTTGATTAATTTATATATAAGAATAAAATGATAATTTCTATTCAAATTAAATGCTTTAATTTATATTTTATCATTTTACATTAAAATCCCATTTTAATATATTTGATAATCTCAATTATCAATTTTGGTATGTAATTTATATTAAATTACATAAATATATCATATATATAAATTCTTTACTCTTTAAAGAATAATAAATGTGTATAATACTTATATATATTTATTTTGACCTTTTATATTATCCCTGAAAGTGCTAACTTTCTTCGAATAATATTTTCTCTCCCTCATATTCAGAAAAACATAAAGATTTTTAGTGTGATTATGAAGGTTCACCATGACTTAACCGTAAATATATATTGAATATTTCGACTCTAAATTTTTCGATTTCAAATACTTCAAAAACTCAACGACTATGAATAGTATCTAGTAATGCATCATAGTCCCCTAAATCATGATAAAAAAATTCTTTATCAAACTTTTCATTGATTGTACGTATCATATGGGTTATATCATTCTGTTGTCTAATCCTATTCGAGTAAGAGTTCATAGAATATCAAAATTCTAATCTTGATTTAGTTACGAATTGTGGATCAATATATCCTTAATACATTCCCACGAACTCTTCGTGTGAATATTATATTAACATGGCCGTGGACTTATCTTTCAGACATCTATCGACATTCGATTAGGAATTGGACTTGAATAGAGTCAATAGAAACTCTCAATTTAATTTGTTGAGCCAACAGATTCTATCGTGACTATCTACTAGACTCCTACATGAACAACGCATAATTAAATCAGCTTTAACATATAAGGTGTGATTAGTCATGTACTTATACACTATATAAACTATACTTATCCATACAAGACTTGATTCAGATGTCTCAAGTCAAAGGACTACATTGTACATTAGTACAATATTTCGATAAATTATTGATTACATGCATACCATATGATTTATTGATATTTAATCATATTTAATAAATAATTTTCTAACTATAAATCCATACTAATAGCTTTATGACAATACTCATATTATCAACCTCACATATATCATTTTATGATATCTATAGGTGGCATTCAATATGCCTATTATGTGATACAATTATATAATCAATATCACATATATAAGAAATGATTTTAATAAATTCATTTAACTATTAAAAGTATTAGAATAATTTACATATATTTTTTATATTATTGTATAAACTAATAAAGAAAATAGTAAATATATGTAAATAAGAACAATTCTTTCATTAATAATTAAGTTTAATACAAGATTATAAGTCCTAAAACTGACAACATGAATAGTTTTTAGAGCATACACTAATAATCTTTCACTTATACTAAAGTCATTCGCTATTATATTATATACCAATATTCTAAAGATGATAGTTCAGATGTTTTTATGTCATCACTTAGTCAGTGGGTCAGTTACATTGTCCACTGATGGAGTTTTTTGTATAAGTATCTCTTTAGCTCCAATGAACTCTCTAACAATGTGGTTTTTACACTAAATATATTTAAACTTTTAGCATGATCTAGGTTTCTTTGCCTATACAATAGTTCAAGTATTGTCATAGAATATGGTTATTGGATAACACATATTAGAAATGACACCAAGTTCAGATACTAAATTTTGCATCCAAATAGCCTCTTTTGCTACTTCAGAAGTGACAATATATTTAACTTCTATAGTGGAGTCTATTGTCATTGCCTACTTAAACCTCTTGCAGCTAATAACATCTCCATTATATACAAAAATATAACCGGATGTAGACTTTCTATCATCCATATTTGACTGACAGTCAAAGTCTAAGTATTTATGAATACTCAACTTTTGATATTTATAACTCATAATTAAATTTTGAGTCCTTCTTAAATACTTAAGGATTGTTTTAATTGTTGATCAATGTTTTTCTCCTGAATTGACTTAATATTTACTTGTAACATTTATAGCATATGCTATATCAGGTATTGTACATAGTATTGCATACATCAAGCTATCTATAACCAAAGTATAAGGTACATTACATGTTCGTTACAACTCTTTATTGGTCTTTGGACTCATATCTTTAAAAAACCATTATTGAAATACAAGATACCTTTCTTAGAGTTCTCCATATTAAATCTTTTTAACATTTTCTCTATGTATAATTTTTGAGATAATTCTATTACTCCTTTTGCTCTATCTCTATATATATGAATTCTAAAAATATAGGTCATTTCTCCAAATCTTTCATAAAGAAGGCTCTGGATGATAACAAGTTTTTTACTTAGTCATCATATGAATATCATTGTCCATCAATAATAAATTATCTATATATAATATGAAAAATATAATGGCATGATCTTTAACTCATTTATAAACACAAGATTCGCCTGGGTTTTGTTTAAAATCAAATGATTTGATCACCTCATCAAATTAGTTATTCTAGCTACAAGAAGCTTGCTATAATTAATAAATAAACTGATGTAACTTGCACACTTTATTATTTCTATCTATACTGGATACAAAACCAATAGGTTGTTACATATAAATATTTTCTTCAAGATACCCATTGAAGAATGCAGTTTTTACATCAATCTACCAAATCTTATAATCGTGGTATGTCACAATAGCTAGTATTATTCGGATGAACTTAATTATAGCTACAAGCAATAAGGTATGCTCATAATCCAACCCTTATTTCTGAGTACACCCTTTTTCTACTAATCTACATTATATGTCTCTACCTTACCATCTTTATCAATATTTCTCTTGAAGATCCACTTACAGTCAATAGGAACAAGTCCTTAAAATGGATCAATAAGTATCTAGACATTATTAGTATACATGGATTATATCTTAGAATCCATCGCAGCTATTTAGCTGAATATTTATCCAATATTATTTCTTAGTAACTTCTATGATCATCATTATGATCTACCTTTCCTATTAAGTAAAAGTCATACTCCCACTCATAAAAAAGTCTGTATCGCTCTAAAGGTCGTAATACTCTAGAAAATTTTCTAACTAAAGCTATAATTAAGGTGTTGATTGGACGTTCTAGCATCGATATCATCAATTTGAGCTTATAAAAACCTTTTCTTAAGCTCAATTTTACTTTTTGTACCACCTATTTCTAAGAATTCTTCTTTTAAGAAGTATGCATTCCTACTGACTAAAATTCTTTAATTAGAAGGGAAGTAGAAATAATATCTCAAACTATTTTTAAGATACCCAATGAATTGATCTTTCTCTAATTATACATCTAACTTATCAAGGTTAACTAACTTAATATAAGCTAGATAATCTCATATTCATATAATTGAGACTATGTTTCTTTCCATATTATATCTTACATAGAGTCATTTGGATTGCTTTTAATGAAACTTTGTTTAGGATATGTACAATGGTAAGTAGGATATATCCCCACAATGATATCGATAAGTCTGTAAAGCTCACCATAGATTATACCATATTTAATAGGGTACGATTTCTCCTTTTTGCTATACCATTCAACTATAGTGTACAAAGAGGAGTCTGTTAGAAAATTATTCCATTCTCTCTTAAGAATTCTTAAAATTTTGTACTCAAGTATTCTCCTTTAGGATTTGATGGTAGAATTTTAATATTCTTTCCAATCTGTTTCTTTACTTTATTCTTAAATTCCTTGAATTTTTCAAAGGATTTAGATTTGTATTTTATTAAATACGCATACCCAAACTATAACATATCATTAGTAAAGGTAATGAAGTAATTAAATCCGCCTTTAGCTATAGTACTAAATGGTCTATATACATTGGTATGTATGAGTTCTAATAATTTCTGAGCTTTGTCACCTTTACTCTTAAAGAAAAATTTGATCATCTTTCCTCGAAGACATGATTCACAAGTTTAAAAGGATTTCAAACCTGTGACTTTAAAAGTCCACTTTCTCTAAGTTGAATCAATCTCCTATCCGCGATATAACCTAATCTATAATGCCATAGATATTTAAGATTTGTTTTATCATGAATTCTTTTATTTGTAATAGATTTTATTGAATAACTATTATTTAATTCTAAGACATATAAATCATTTGTATTTACAGCTTTATCTACTAATACATTTCTTAAATGTATAAAATATTTATTTCTATTAAACTGTATATTATAACCATTTTTATATAGTACAAAAATGAAAAATATCTTTCAAATGGATTTAGCAAAATACAACAAAGAATTTAATATGAAAATATGTCTGGTAGATAATCTAAACTTACAAGATTCTTTGGTTTCAACAACAACTGTTGCTCTATTAGCCATTCTCAAGACAATCTCACCTTTCGACAATATTAAACTATTCAGTATCATTTTTAAAAAGACACATATATAAGATGTAGTTGCTGAATTTAAAATCCAAAAATGATGATAAAAAATAACATTTAATTCTTAATCGATCATTATATAATTACGTGTATTTTTATTTGCCTTCTCAAGACTTTTAAGGTATTAAGGACAATTCCTCTTTAAATGTCCTGCCTTCTCGCAAAGAAAATATTTTGTTTTGACATTTGCCTTATAAGTCTTGGAATTATTACTATACAACACTTGTAAACCCGTCATTTTTGTAATATTTTCGTACTTATTTTGGAGCTTATCATTCATTGATACTAGCATATAATTTTGAGCTCTCTTATTATCCTTGTGAAACCCATCCCTTAGCATTATAGACATAATAGTAAAACCCTCATGAGTTTTCGTGCATGTAGTAGTGTTTAGATTATGCGCGAGAGGGTATGATAACTTGAATTCATTTTGGAAGAAGATGTGTGGTACAAAATATGAGTTTATAAAAAAGAACTAGATTTTTGACCCTAAAATCATCTCTAATTGAAAATTTTTTAAAATTATTTTTGTAGAGCTCAGAGAGAGCTTTCCATTGATATGTTATAAGTTCCAAACGGATATCGGGATCCATTGTTATAGTGATCTGAAGTAACAGTCCTCAGAAGAAAGAGAAGAGTCAAATGTATCGATACCTTTACGGAAACGTATCGATACATTGTGGGTAAGGCCAAAGGTATCGATACCTTTAGAATAGGGTATCGACACCTTTCAGAGTTGAGTGTCAAACATATCGATACCTTGAAAGTATGATGAACAGTAATGGGCCAAACGTATCGATACATTGGGAGAATATGAATTATAACAGTGTCAAGCGTATCGATACCTTAGTAAGGATATCCACACCTTTGTGATGAAGATAAAATCTGTTACAACAAAATGTATTGATACGTTAGAGGAAGGTATCGACACCTTGTAGGCTTAGTAAATAGTAAATAGCCAAATGTATTGATACATTGCAGTCATGGTGAACAGTGAATAACCAAAGGTATCGATACATTTTAGAAAGATATCAATACCTTTGAGTGATATCACAGCTTATTTACATCGAGAAGGGGGATCGTCTTCCTTATTTGCTAATTTTGCTTTCTCTCTCTCATTTTTTTTACAGAAACCCTTTCTCTCTCACTCTTAAAACTGATCTCTACCATTTCCCAACCAAACTTCGTCATTTTAGTTCCTATAAACTGAGAATTAATACCAGAATCCAGAAATCTCCTTTGATCAGAGTTCTACCCGTCGAATCGTGAAAATTCGTGAGGAAAGGAGGTATAGTAAACAGTAATAAAAAAGAGGTTCAAGCTAAAAAGGGATTCCAAGCTCACCTACCAGTTTGAGTAAGCCTTTCTTCAACTTCTCTCTTTCATTTGAGCTGTCATTTCATGTAAATTTAGGAATAGATAGCTCGAGTACTGTTTATAAAACCCTAAAAATTAGAGTTTTTCTAATTTATCATTGGTATCGATAAATTAGAGGGTTTTGATAGTTAGTAGTGTTGAAATCGATGAGAAATATTCATAGGTGGAGCAAAATAAGTGAGAGCAGTATGTGTGTGAGAGAGAGGATAGAGGATAGAGAGAGAAAGAGAAATGTACGAGAGTAGCATGAGCATGCATTGCATCATGCACGGACATTGTGATAGATTATTGAATCTGTGTTTGTATGTGTATCCACGGACGATAATTGAGACAAGAGGATCTTCGTTGTAAAGAGGATACCAAGAGGGTGGTTTCCCGTTCCAAAACTATGAGTGGACACATTCCTTTCTCTTCGCCTCGTTTATTATTATTTATGAATGAATATAATGCTATAGATGATAGCATATGAATAGATATATATATATGAATGTACGTATATGGATACATAAATGAAATGAGGAGGCGTTGGATGTATGTTGTATAGTGGCCAGGATGGCCCCTTATTTGTGATAGAGATAGGTTTATTTTGAAACATAAATGGTCATGAATATGAGGCTGGAGGCCTATTGTGCTTGATGATATGTTATTGTGATTTTGAGGCCGGAGGCCAATTCTGTATATATTAGTGAATGTGGCATAGTTGAGTATAATAGCCGGGGTGTCATACTTGTCGATTTGGCCTTGTAAGCCAACATGTCTTGTTTTATGGTTTTGGCCTTATGATCCATAGATTATGATTTTGGCTTTGCGTGCCACTATGTTATTTGGCCTTGTGAGCCACAGTATTGCTTTAGACTTATGAACCACTGATGAGTGTTCGCCTTATGCGCCACTAGTTACACGATTTGTTTTGATGGGCCATCGATATTGATTTACGATTCTGTGTGCCATGTTATCGATTATATATATGGGTGAGGATTGTCCATACAGCTCATATGGAGTGGGTAGAATCCAATAGACCCCGGAGTGTGGATTGAGCATATAGTCCAAGATAGGAT
>JAVXUL010145406.1:0-14521 GCA_035590515.1 Trichilia minutiflora
ATACCAAACGACTGGAGAAAATCAAAGTCTGACCCCCTAGACGCTTCAACAAATGTGCCATGGGGGGAATTGAACTTAGAACCTTGAGGTCCTAAGCCCAATTTCCACCACCAGACCACCCCTGAGGTTCTATAAATTATATATATCATGTCTATTTTAGTCTAACACTTTTAAATGATATTAAAAATATTTCTTGATGATTTATACTTTTTAAATCATAAAATCTTACTAATATTTTAATTAATTAAAACAGTGGACGTTAAAACTTTTTTTTTTTTTAAATTTGGAAACAATTTGTTAAAATTGTCAAAGTAAATGAATCTAATAAGGACCGTTAACGGTTTGATGAGGAACAAGTCAAGCCCAAGCGACAAGTCGTTTTCATTTTATCATCTAACCATTCTTTAAAAGTCAGCTTAATCCCTTAACTAATTACCAAAATTCTATTAGCGATGACCATTGATTCGAACCTTATGAATAATTAATTCTACAGGACTTTGGACTTTTTTATCTAATAGATTATTTGGGAATGACCCTTTCAATGTGCACGATATTCATCATTTTTAATGTCTTGTGCTACAATCACCTGATTTGGAAATCTTATTTTAAAATAAATATTTATGAAACACGATGATCTAGATATGATATTTGTGGAATGTATATAATTATTGGGAGTAAAAATTCGTCTTGAGCTAGTGTCTATTTGGAAAAGTTTTTTAAAAAAATAAAAATAATAAGTTATTTATTCTATAATTTTGAGACGTCGAGCTGAACGCAGGATTAGCACACTTTCTCGACAACCATCCTAAATCACAAGATGTATGTATAGGAATTATATACAGTGATACTAAATATAGGATAAAATCCTCAACTCCCATCACTAGATCACCTCTAAAAAATTACGTAAGGGTTAAAATTATAAGTTATAAGTCTCTTATTCAAATTTCACGTCAACAAATTTTAACATCATCCATTATATTGTGATTATAGATGAACGAAGTAACGTAAGGGTTTTTTTATTTACCCTAAATTATTTCCTTCATGTATAATCACAATATAATGGATGTTATTAAAATTTGTTGACAAGAAATTTGAATCAAAGACTTATAATTTATAATTTTAACACAAGTATCACTTAAACTAATTTAAATGATATTCATATTAAAATCATAAATTTTAAGTTTTTAATTTAAGTGATCATATAGTAGTGACATTATATTACATTGTGGTTTTGTATAGAAAGGTGATCCATATGGTGGATCAAAAAAAACCTTTATACTATATTTTAAGAATATAATGAATTTTTTTTTTGAGATCCAATGAATTTGCATACGAAATTCGGTATTAATAATTATAATATTAAAAATATAATAATAAATTTTTAATGTTGTGCTTTTGTTTAATTTTAAATTCTAAATAACTAAAAATTTTATTTGTATTTTGTAATTAATAATTTTCTTATACAGTTACAACATTTTAATTTCAAATAAAATAAATCTTAGTGTTTAATAAGTACTCATTTGTTTTTAATTTTTTATTTGATAGTTACTGGTTAATATTTTATTAATTAATTACCCCGTCCATTTGCTTATAGTTTATATTTGGCAATTATTAATTTATTTTACATAAGCATTAAGGATCATGATGTACTCCCATTACTAATCATCCTTCTAACATATATTTCCTCTGTGAGTTTGCATTTCCTGAATGGGTTGACGAATGACGATGACTGAAATACTGGAAATATATATCAATTATCATAATTCAAGCAGTCTTAATGTAATTAATTACTTTTTCAGATTTGTAATTATCAATAGCTTAGTTGATGAAAATTAAGAAAAAAAAAATGTAAATGAAATAATAAAAAATAAAATTAAATGAAAACCATATAAAGAAAAAAAACTTAATTGCAATTATAATTATTCTTTTTCTATAGTCAAAATCTTTTAAAATTTAGACCGGTCACCCACTTTATTCTCTCCTATTTTCCTTTTGAATATCTTTGATAATTGACCTGAGCTCTATGTTTATTTTCTATATGACAAACAGTTAATCATGGAGGGATATGGAATTGTCTAAATAGAGATGAGTAGATCATTTGATTTTTTATAAAAAAAACAATTGAATTGACCGAATAATTTTGTTGAAAAATAATTTTACAAGTGTTACAATTTTTTGATTGTGATCATGAAAATTCTCAACCTTTTTGTTGTAATTTTTATTTTTTTAATTATATATTTTTATAAATTAAAAATTATAAATGACCAAATTACACTATCACCGTATAATGATATGCAATGTAACATAAAAAATATTTTAATCATTTTAACAAAGATTAGTGACTTATTTAATATAAATAAGCAAACAATTTTGTTAGTTGAGAATTAATGCAAAATTTTAAATTCAAAAATTATTATTATTATTATTATTATTATTATTATGTTGATGTAAGAAGTTGGTTTCGTTCTCAACTCTGAGCACCAGCAGGTCTTTTTTTCCCGTTCCTGAGCCTGAAACTGTAAGACACCGAACACCTCAGGGATAAAGCCGGTTTTCCGGTGAAAACTCTCTGATGCTTAAGTCAGAGAGAGTTTTACCTAGTGTGTGAGATAAGTGTGCATGTAAGCAAGGAAGGATACATGAAAAGTATGGATGGTAAGGAATGTTCTACTCTTGATAATGATGCCTAAATTCACTAAAAAATGAGAGAATGTCTTACAGTGAACTTTTTCTCAATGTGGTCGAATGAACTAGCCCCCTTTCCCTCGATTTGTGGGTACTGTATATTGAAAGCCTAAGAATGCGTACCTTTGGACACGTGTTACTGCATGGTTGACGTGCCCTGAACAACCTGTTGCAAACTCAGGGGGCGTGAGAAATTGTGATACTGTTCATCGCCACGTCATCCCCGAGACCCCGAGTGTAGGTCCCTCCGAGTAAAGCTTCCAGTTCTCCCGAGAATAAAATCCCCTGGTTCTCGGGAGGCCTTTATACAACGGTGTTGTTTGTGGAGAACATATTATTCCGAATCCCTGAGCTCGAAGGGCTTGTTATTGAAGGCCCCAAACCCGAGTGCGAGTCAACAATGAATAACTCGAAGGAGACCTCCTGACTGGTTGCCTTGGGCAGAGTGTCTGAGGCTATTTAACTATTTCTCCGAGTTATATAATTGACTTCTCGGAACGACGTCGTATCAAGGAGTCCATCTGAAAGTAATATGGACATTTGACGGGCTTGGATAAGGGCAGGGAGATAGGCCTAGATCAGTGGGCTAGGCCTCGACAAAATACCCCAACACTAAGCCCCCCAGTTTTTAATTAAATAAGACTTTAATTGAAAACTGTTCGACTTCTGTTCGCCTGGCATAGTTGTCATTACGTTTCAGTTATCCCCTTTGGGAAAGTAACCGTCAGTGCACGTGTCATTCCTCTATTGTTGGATTAGTCTAGAAGGCCGCGATATTCGGACCATCATCATTACTTGCTAGGACGGGTCCTACTTTATTTAAATTTTGAAAAGAAACTGATCCTTGACGTTCTATATTCGGGTGACGTGGCATTCCCCTGTCTGTTGAATCAAAATCAACGGTCAGGGTTTCTTGGGTTCGTCTATAAATACCTCCCCTTATCAAGTAAAGCCATGAAACCATGGTCATCTCCACCATTTGGTATTTTTTCCAAATCCTCTAGAATGTTCATTCTGCATTTTTTGCTTTGCGGCTCTTTTATTTTCAAATGGCTAATGGATTTCTTGTTTCTAATTGAGGAACCTAGTATCTTCAACACAGTTTTCATTTTCCATGACATCCTGTCTGTAATCTTCATGGCAATCTCTGTTGGACAGATAGTCAATCTCATAAGTACTCATGCCAAATATAAAGAATATGGAAAGTTGAATTCTTGAGATATTGAAAAATCAGGGAGTATCCGACCATCACGGAACCAAATACTTATCCCATCATCTTCCAACCCCACTCGTCGAATACAACCATTAGAAACTCTAAGTGTAGCAACTGCTGCAAGCTCATCCCCGAACTTCCCCACAAATTTTACCGAAATCCCTTTTTATTTTATGCTTATAAACTTTGATTGCTAACATTCCTCCCTGATCGCAGGCATGCTATCAGATGAGGCAACAAATAGATGCTCGATGGGACGAGATGAGCAGAATAAATAAAAAAAAACTCGAGAAGGAGAATATCTTCACCTTAAAGCAGCAGGAGAAGTCGGAGGCAGATCTGGCCGTTCAAGACCCCTCAAATGTAGATAAGACTCAGTAGGGTCGGATATTTTGTAATAATATACTTTGATTAATAAAACTTCTGTTTCTATATATATGCGCTCTGTTTTATTTCATTCAGTATTGTGTGTTTTGCAATATTTCCCCGAGTACAATACTTAGAAAATTTCCTTAAGTAAAAAACATTTGGCTCCTCAAAGATAACCAAATGGCTCTCTGGTTCGGTGAAGCTATTCGAATAAATAACTTAGATAATTTTTCAAATATCCAAATAGATGATTCGATGACTCGAAGAATACGTCCGAATAAAGGACTTAGAAAAATTTTTCATATATCCAAATAAAGGATTCGTCCCTTCGGGGAAAACATCCAAATAAAGGACTTAGAAAATTCTTTAAATATCCCAATAAAGGGCTCATCTATTCGGGGAAAACATCCGAATAAAGGACTTAGAAAATTCTCCATCAAAAACAATGCTCGGGATAATTCATAAGCGTATAATGCGAATACGTCCAGTAAGAAAGTCCCGAGTGTATAACTTAGAAAAAACCATACGAAGTAGTATACTCGGTTTATCTCTAATATCCAAGAATTGATCGGCTTAGTAAAGACACTCGAACAGAAAACTTAGAAAATATTTTCACAAGAATAACACTCGGGCCGATACATAAAGGAGTAACTTGTATATATATTCGATAATGTCTCCTAAGCATATAACTTAAAAAAATTCTAACAAACTATGCATTCGATTCGGTATGAATATCCAGGCACTCATCAGTTCAATAAGGACATTTGAATAAGAGACTTAAGAAATATTTCATTAAGGATACTATCCGGGTTAACACATGCACACATGACTTGAATACATTCAGATAATGCACCCGAACATATGACCAAGAAAATTTATAACTTAAAAATATATATATATAGATAATACATTCAGATTATCTGTCTCGAATTGATATGCAGCCAAACAAACTGCTACTCGGTTCGGTGAGAACATACAAATATATCATCTTCATTAAATATCAAAGTAGGAGAAAATATTTACAAGGAAAAACATTTACAGGTCGGTCTGTTGATTAATCCGACTATAGAAATAAATAATCATATAATAAATACAAACCGCAAGCAGTATACGATCTCTAGTCCCGAAAGGTGCCATATAATATAGAAGTAAAATCGGGATCAACATGATCTTTTCAAATGTTCCCTTTGTAATACAGGCGACTCAGCCTCACTGGCATAAGGTTTCCTCCGGGTCCCCAGGTACCTGCAAAAAAAAACTGAAACAGGTAGCTGGCCTCGGACAACGGGGTTCATATGACCTCGAAACGGTACGGTTCCATGACTACCAAATGTCCTTAGCTCAGAGACAATAAAGTCCCGTTGGCCTAAAGTCTTCTCAAAACAGTATGGTCCTGATAGGAGATTCAAGCCCGGAACTCGTTTATCAGGCAAAGAGGTACGTATGATCTGTATATCGGGCAAGCAGATCCATATAATCTGTCTCAGAATCTATATGTCAGGCAAGTAGATCTTAATGGCCTATCCCGAAATCGATACATCGAGAAGCAGATCTTAATGGACCATCCTGAAATCGATGCATGGGGCAAACAGATCCTAGATACGACCCGTCTTAGAATTTATACGTCGGGCAAGCAGGTCCCGGATATGATCCATCCCAGAATCTATACGACGGACAAGTAGGTCTCAGATATGACCCATCTCAGAATCTGTACGTTGGGTAAACAGGTCTATGATATGACTTGTCCAGGAAACTATACTCGGGCAAGCAGGTCCCAAATATGACCCGTCTCAGAATCTGTATGTCAGGCAAACATGTCCCAAATATGACCCATCCCAAAATCTGTACGTCAGACAAGCAAGTCTCGGATATGACCCATCCCAAAATCTGTACGTCGGGCAAACAGGTCTCGAATATGACTCATCCCAGAATCTGTACATCGGACAAACAGATCCTAGATACGACCCGTTCCAGAATCTGTACATCGGGTAAACAGGTCTGTACGGACTTGGAATAATATGGTTCTATAATAAACATCTTTGGCTCGGAGATAATATTGTCTTGTTGGGCCAAGGTCTTCTTATATAAAAGATTGGGCTAGCTTCTATCATCAGAGTCAGATCTAAATAGAGTACTTGGGAGAGGGGCTCAACGCGTATTCTCTGCAGAGTAGATGTTCAAGACGCTGGTCGCAGGATTGGAGGATCTGTTGTCAAAAAGGGTCGGGTCACGGGTAATAGATTTTTAGTTTGTCTGCGTTCCACGACTTTTTTACTGGAGTGCCACTCGGGGTCTCTAACTTGTATACCTCTGGTCTGAGTACTTGAACGACTTTGTATGGCCCTTCTCAATTAGCTCCAAATACCCCTTCACTTGGGATTTTGGTGTTTAGAGTCATCATTCGGAGGACAAGATCTCCTTTCTAGATAATTTGGTGTCTGACTTTTTGATTGTAGTACTGGGCTACCCTCTATTGGTGTGCGGATGCCCGAATCGCGGTCTTATCTCTCTTTCCGTCCAACATGTCTAACTCTAATCTTCGGCTAGCTTCATTCCTCTCTTCTGTATAGTCTTGCATCCGAAAAGTCGAGACATCGATTTTCATCGAAATCATAGCTTCGCACCCAAAGACCAATAAAAAGGGGGACTCCCCCGTCATCGTTCGGGGAGTAATTCTATAAGCCCAAAGAATCTCGAATAGTTTATCGATCCACGCCCCCTTGTGCTCTCTGAGTTTCTTCTTAAGTGCCTTCTTGATCACTTTGTTGGCAGCCTCAACCTGTCCATTGGCTTGTGGATGTGCCGGGGTGGCAAACCTTAAGTCGATGCAAAACTCTGAACAGAATTCTTTGGACCGAGCGTTGTCAAATTGCCTTTCATTATCGATAACCAATACATGTGAAACCCCGAAGCGATAAATTATATTTTGCTTCATAAATACGATGGTCTTTTTCTCTATTATGCTGAAGAGCGGCTTGGCTTCTACCCACTTTATGAAATAGTCAATTACCACAATAGCATATCTGGTGTTGGCTCGGGCAGTCGAAAGTGACCCTATCAAATCAAGCCCCCATTGAAAGAAAGGCCAAGAACTCGATAGACAAGTGAGTTCTTTCGAGGGCTGTCTCGGAATATCGCCATGAATTTGATACTGGCGACAAGACTTGACTATTTTGGAAGCATCCTGAGAGATCGTGGGCCAATAATATCTTTGTCGGATAATTTTATATGTTAATGAACGATCCCTTCCAAGACTTTCGCAGGTTTTGTTATGGATTTCCTCTAATACTTGATCTGCTTCATCTGGCTTCAAACATTTCAAGTATAGCAGAGTAAATCCACGTTTGTACAACACATTATCAAGAATAACATACCTGGCTGTTCGATTCCTTATCTTTCTGGCTTCTTTTTGATCACTCGGGAGCTCTTTATACTGAATGTATGACTTTAGCTCTTTCATCCATGTCGGGTCAGGGGTCTCCTGTAGAGCAGCAACAAAGTCTTCTTTAAGGTCTACACTCCTCTGCATCAAGAGCTCAATTGACACTGTAGCAGGAGACTTTCCCTTAAACACCAAGGCCAATTTCGTCGGAGAATCGGTCCTGAAATTTTTTGCTCGAGAGAGTTGCTCAACAGCGATGCTCTGGAAGGCCTCCATCAATTTTCTGGCTTGAATTAAGTAGGCTTGCATGTTGGCTTCTAGAGCCTGGAATTGCCCGTTCAGTTGACTGGCGATTAACTGGGAATCGCTATAGGCAATCAGACTCCGAGCCCCCAAAGCCTTAGCCAGTTTTATCCCATTAATTAATGCCTCGTACTCGGCCTCATTGTTGGTCACTTTGAAATCAAATTGCAGGGAGTACATAACTTTCTCTCCAGTCGATCTTCTCAAAATTATCCATGCTCCTCCCCCCTTGTATATTTGACGTCCTGTCTACGTACATCCGCTAGGTCCCCTTCGTTGCCCGGGGGTCAAGGTCGCTACTCTTGTCTCGGCTCCTATTGATATTCGAGACCTGTAACACGACCATTTGATCTAAGACTATAAGTTCCGCCACAAAATCTGTCAGTGCTTGCCCCTTAATGGCCCTTCGAGGCTTGTAATCAATGTCATATTCATTGAGTTTAACTGACCACTTCACTAGCCTCCCTGATAGATCGGGCTTGTGAAGGGTTTGCCTCAGGGGTTGATCCGTCATCACAATTATGTGGTGAGCCTGAAAGTAAGGGCGTAACTTCCTAACGGCGACTACAAGTGAAAGGGCAAACTTCTCATGTGGGGTGTATCTTGTCTCAACATCTAGTAATGACTTGCTAGTGTAGTACACGGGTCTTTGCACCTTATCCACATCATCCTTGACAAGGACAGAGCTGACGGAGTGTTCGCTGACCGCCAAATATAACTGTAAAACGTCCCCCTTCTCGGGGCTCACGTGGTGAGCAACGTGTGCTAAGTATTCTTTTAGCTCTCAGAAACTCTGATTACAACTTTCATCCCACTCCAATCTCTTCCCCTTCCTCATCATCTGAAAGAAAGGGAAACATTTATCTGTGGCATTCGACACGAATCTGCTCAAAGCTGCTAACCTCCCCGTCAAACTTTATAACTCCTTTATCGTAGTCGAGGGTTTTAGATCCAGAATGGCCTGGGCCTTTTGTGGGTTGGCTTCGATGCCCCTTTCATTGACCATATACCCGAGAACTTCCCTGCTTCGACCTCAAATGAGCACTTCTCAAGATTCAACTTCATATTGTACCTCCTCAGGTAAGAAAAGGTTTCTTTCAAATGTTTAGCATGGTCCAGAGCTTGCATAGACTTTGTAATCATGTCGTCCACATACACCTCCATGGTAGAGCCTATCAAAGGCTCGAATACTTTATTGATCAACCTCTGGAATATGGCCCCTGCATTTTTTAACCCAAAAGGCATAACTGTATAGCAGTATAGCCCTTGGTCAGTGACGGACGCAGTCTTATCCTAGTAGAGCTCATGCATTCTAATCTAATTATACCCCGAGAAGGCGTCCATAAAACTGAGGAGCCTGTGACCAGTCGTGCCATCCACTAACTGGTCAATCTTGGAAAGAGGGAAGCTGTCCTTCGGACAAGCTTTATTCAGATCGGTGAAGTCTACACACATTCTCCATTTCCCATTGACCTTCTTCACCAATACAACATTTGCAATCCATTTGGGGTACTGGACTTCTCAGATAAACCTCGCTTTCAAAAGCTTGTCCACCTTAGTTTTGATAGCTTCTCTCCTCTCCGAATTAAATGTTCGCCTTTTCTGCGCTACAGATTTGAATTTCGGGTTCACCATCAACCTGTGAACTATAACCCGAGTACTGATCCCTAACATGTCATTGTAGAACCAAGCAAACACATCTGCGCTCCTCCTGAGCACCTGAATAAGTGATGTTCTGTGCTTGGGGACTAGGCGAGATCCGATCCTTACTGACCTTTCGGGTCACTTTTCATCCAGGATGATTGACTCCATTTCTTTGACGGGCTCAGGTGATGATGGCTCTCTGAACCAATTATTTCCTCCATCCGACTCTCCTGGGAACTCCTCCTGCTGACTATCTCGTTCACTCCCCCCGGTCTCGCTCCTCAGGGGGCATTTATGGATGTAATACGAGCTCCACGAGGCAGTAGCAAAGCAGGATCGGGTTTCCCTCTGATTTTCTCTCACAATTTCGATTCTCTTTTCGGTCTTAAACTTCAGTTTTAAGTAGTGCACGCTTTTCACTACCTTCGTGGATCGGAGAAACGGTCTTCCTAAAATTATAGAATAAGGTATTTTTAGGTCCACCACTTGGAGTTCTACCATGGTGACCTTTTGGTAGGGCTTGTCGCCCATTGTGATTGACAACTGCACGGTCCCCAAGGGATACACGCATGATTCTCTAAATCCGTGCAGGGCTGTCTCTGTTAGCCTTAACCTCAGGTCTTCTATGTCCAAGAAATCCAGCGTCTCCTTGAATATGATGTCAGTGGAGCTACTCATGTTAATCAAAATTCTCCCGACTTGGGAAGCCCTCACTGTCATTGTCACAACTAGAGCATCATCATAGGGATAATAGACCTCGTTCTCATCCTCGTCTATAAACATGATAAGCACTGAGGCAACCCTCTGCTTTTTCTCTGTCCACATGTTCAAGACATGCGACTCTATATTTACGCTCGGGATAGAATACCGAGTATAATTCTTCCTAGAATTATTTAAGTTTTTATCCAGTGTGAGACCGTTAATGATCACCATTGTGTAATCATACCCCGGGGCCCGTCTCGATGCTTGGGGCCTTTTATCTTCACAAGCTATAAATTTGATCAGGTAATTGTTCCTAACCAAGACTTCGATCTGATTCTACAGCTCGTGATACTATTCCGTTGAGTGTCCCATATCTCGGTAAAACTCACAAAATCTGTTTTTCGCTTCTTCGGAGAGCCTATGTTTAATTAGACGAGGGTCCAACAATAAAGTCCCCCGTTTCCTCAGCTCCTCCAGAATTTGTGAAAGGGGAGCATTCAAGGGATTAAACTTCTTCTTCACTTCCTCTTGTTCCACTCACCTCGATCTATCTACCTGAGTAACCCGCTTTGGATTGTCCTTCCAAGGCGATCTTCGCTCCTTAGGATACTGTTTTTCTCCCTTCCGATCATCCCGATAATACTCGAGGACTCGATCCCTTCCCCGATTGACCTCAAGAAACCTTCTCCTGTTAGTTTCCCACTTCTTGTTGTCGGGTTTCTTGAACCTATTGCTGTCCCTCGAGGGAGTCCCTACAGGCTTCTGCTCTTTCATCTTGAGCATCACTTAGTTCTCGACTTCTATCTCGTCCAGTATCTTCCTTCGAGCCACCTCGTAAGTGTTCACCAAGGACTTACAAATAACATACCAGGCCCTATCTATTCTGAGCCCCTGTCTCAGCCCCTCCAGGGCCAGTGGGTGATGGTAAGCCCCCAATTCAAGTACCTCCTCGTGATACCTTTTGGCGAAGTTCCTAAGACTTTTGCCATTTCCTTGTTTAAGCAGTAACAAGGAACTCGGAGTTTTGGTGCTGAAGATTGTACCTCTAAATTTAACAGTGAACACCTCGTACAACTGCTCAAAACTCCGAATACCTTCGGGAGTTAGGCGCATGAACCACTTTCGGGCTTGCCCCTCTGGGGTCAGGGAGAATAGGTGGCATATCTGTTCTTCGCTCAAACCTTGGACGAGCATCGTTTCATAGAAGAAATCCATGTGCAGTGACGGATCTGTCTTCCCAGAAAATGGAGTAATCTGGAATATTTTAAATTTTTTGGGCAAGGTTTGGCCTAACAGTTTAGGTGTGAATGGTGACCTTGCGTAGGGATCGATCACTGGGATAGGGTTGGCCAGCTCACCTCGGTGGTCCACCTTCTCCCTATTCATCTCCTCCATCACCTTTCGTACCAAGGACTCCACATCCCTATCCTTGTCGTCAGTCCTCCGCTCTTCATCGCGGCACGAATTTCTTCGTCCACATACCTCACGCTCCCTTCTTCGCCTCTGCTCCAGCAATGTTCTCATATCACCTGAAAGTGGGCTGGAGTCATCAGGTATCTCCTGAACATCATCTGGACTCTAGGACATCCTCGCAGATTCGAGATGGCGTCTTTCCCGAGCCATAGGAGGCATGCATGCATCTTTAGTCCCCACTTCTCTCGAATGGAGTTCTTCTACAGCCTTATTTTTCCCTTTCTCCGCTGCTGTGTATCTTCTGGCTCGGGGCTGCCTTCCGATTCCTCCCTCATTCCTCACCATGGCTTCTGATCGAGGAAAGCTACTCTCCACCGTCTCATTTGGTATCCTCGCATCCAGAGCATTGGCCTGCATCATCTTTTTCATCTCCGATACTTCTTTGGCCAATGCCTGTAACTGTCAGTCTTTCTCTGCATGCTATTGTTCGCTGTCCTGAAGCAGTTGCAACAATCGAGCCATTTCTTCGATTTCTCTTGCACGACTCGTTCCACGTGCGTGTACCTCAACAGCGTCTAATCGGGGGCTTCCATGCTCCGGGATTCCATGCAGGGCGCTACCTGCTCTTTCTGCAATGGTAGTGGCTTCCACGGACCCTCCTTCCGTGTCTCAAAGTTTCGATACGTGCCTCCTGGTTGTGTAACCTCTGACGTTTGTCATTGTTGCTGAAAACTGCTTGTTAGCTGGCTTTTTGTTTGACTTTTTCACAGACGACGTCAAATGTTGATGGAAAAAATTGGCCTCGTCCTCAACCTCGAGCACCAACAGATCTTCACTTTTCGTTCTCGAGTTTGAGACTACAAAACACTGAACACCTCAGGCGTAAAGCAGAATTCCCGATAAAAATTCTCCGATGCTTAAGTTAGAGAGGGTTTTACTCAGTGTGTGAGAGGTATGTATGCAAGTAAGTAAGAGTGCAAGGAAGCATACAAATGAAATGTTCTATTCCCTGATAATGATGCCTGAAAATCACTGAAAAATGAGAGAATATCTTACAATGTGTTTTCTCAAAAGTGATCGAATGAACCAGACCCCTTTTCCCTCGATTTTTGGATGCTATATATTGGAAACCTAGGAGTTTGTACCTTTGGACACGTGTTGCTGCATGACTGACATGTCCAGGATAATCTGCTGCAAAGCCAGGGGTATGGGAAATTGTAATACTGTTCCTCGCCACATCACCCCTGAGACCCCGAATATAAGCCCCCCGAGTGAAGCTTTCAGTTCTCTCGAAAATAAAATCTCTGAGTTCTCGTGAGACCTTTATATAGCGGATCATAACCCTAATATCGTCAAAAGGTAATGTAGTGAAGACTTCCATATTCCGAATGCCTGCGAGTCACTGCTATTTTATATTATCTCCTTGATCCGACCCCTACAGCCCAAAAAGCTTATTGTTGAAGGTTCCGGATCCAAGTGTAAGTCAATTATAAATAATTTAAAAAAAACTCTCTGATTGGATATCTCGAAAAGAGTGTCCGAAGTGAGTTAACCATTTCTAATGTGATATAATCAATTTCTCAAAATGATGTCGTATTAAAAAATGTATTTAAAAATTACATAAATATTTGACGAACCTAAATAAGATCACCGAGATAAACCTAAACTAGTGGATTGGGGCGTAACAAAATATCCTAATACCTAATATGAAATCATTTTACAGTGCAAAACTTGAAGGCCAGATTCAGAAGCTCCAGCTCACTCGCCAATAAGTTCCAACACCGTTGCAATCAGGTCCGGCCAATAAGTTCCAACACCGTTGCAATCAGGTCCGAGCATCGTAAATCGTAAGGGGCGATGCTCTTCGATTGGGAAGGTAACTACGATCTAATTTATGTGGTTTGATAATTTTTCATATGAAATTATTGTGTATATTTTGATGGGATGTTTTTCTGTATGTTTTGATGTTTGTATGAAAAAATCTGCTCGTCACTCGAGAGTGGGAGAGCCCACTCCTGAGATTTGACGTGCGCACGCATCCCGTTTCTTGCTCTCTGACCCATACGGCCTTTCTGGGTTTGGCCACGTGCCCTTCCTTCTCCTTTTGGGTATTTGCTCTCTTGTGGTCCCTAACACTGGTGTATAACTCTTTTTTGCCACAGCCCTAGCCCTATTGTTAATTGTCCTTTTTCTTTTAACTGTCGTATCTTTGAATGGCCTTGTCTGCTCTCTTATTCCTTTTTGTGCGTTTTTGTGAACGAGGGCGGTACCTCAAAAAATTTGGCATTTTTCTGGTTCCATTTACTCCTTGCTTTTTTATCTGGTTTGATCTCAAACTACATTCTCTTTGTTTGAGGTTACTAAATTAGAAACAACATCCCAAGAGAAACTAGAAAAAGTATACAGTTCAAGACAACTTATGTATATACGTCCAAGCATATTTTTAGTTCAAATCACCAAGAACTGCTCAAATCATATTGCATAAGGCCAGAAGCTATCCGGTAGTGCATTTCCATAGAGTTTAAATATCTAGGTGCAATTTCTCAAAAAAAATATCTAGGTGCAGGTGGTGTACTTTTGTGCTCAACACTTTTTCAATTTATTTGTGTGCTTTCTATTTGCTTAACACTTTTTGTACTTTTATATTAATTTTTTATTATTTTATCTGTATAAAGGATACCATTTTTCGCGGTGAGCAAATCTCGGGAGTGGGAGTGGGCCGGAGTGGGAGAGCCCACTCCCAAGATTTGCACACAATATATTTAATATATTATTATTTTATTAATAAATTTTGGAAATTTTGAAAAAAT
>JAVXUL010145417.1:0-14519 GCA_035590515.1 Trichilia minutiflora
TGAATCAAAGAAAGTTTTTCCAAGAATTCAATGTGCCAAATGTTTACATAAAATCAGAGAGTTTAAATGCTTAAAAACATTTTTCAAAACATGCTTATGCAATTAATAAAAAGAGTTTAAATATTAAATACAAAGAAGGGATCTAAAAGAACATACCATACACCCTTAGTATCAACCTCCTAGCCTTAACTAGAACTTTAGAAAGACATGGAGATGAGAGAATGAAATTTTATTATAAACTAAATCTAATACATCTATTACATCTCCAGAATACAAAAATAGGCCTCTTATTTATAGGCAAACAAGAGAGATAAATGACAAAGTAGGTAGTAGAGCATTTGACAAATGGAGATTAAATATTCTGACCACTACAAAAATCGTCATGGATGACCTCAAATATGAATAATTCAGTCTTAGTGTCCAACATACAAGTTGTAGATATTTGAATCATCTTTCAGTGCCCACTTGTATCAGATAAATTCAAAATTGCAATAAAAGATATGGGTAAAATACTGAAGCAAGGTTGGGCTGGACAGGAACAACAACTGGGCTTGATTGATGACTTCAAAAATATAACTTAGAGCCAGAACTGATGGTTGGCCCAAACATGAAAGTTTTAGCCCAATGTGTTATCTTTCCAATTGATTAAGATTCACCCAAATATCTCTCCTGGATAAAAAGTTATTTCCTTTTTACGTACACTATACAGAGACCAAAATTAACTAAAATTACAAACAAAGTAAATTTTACATCAAAAACTAGAAATATGCATAAATAGAGAAAGTTAATCATACATTTAAGTGTAAAATGATAAATTTAAACCTTAATACACATACACTTTTATGTACTCATCACTTACTTATATCATACATTAAGATTATTCAAAGTCTAGACTCATTACTCCCTTCTTTCATCCCAAATGACTTGTATTTTTATCGAATTCATAACTTCAATCAAACGAACTCTTCAGTCGTTCGAACAAATTTTTTATCTTACTCTTATAAAATCTATCATAATTTTTGGTTGAATGAATATGACTATTCATTCAAACAAAATTTGTGCTACTCTATGAAATTTTTTTGTCCATATTTACGAAACCCTATATTTTTTAGTAAAGATATTTTTGTATTTTTATAAATATACACCTGAGTTTTGTATAGTTCGATGGCATTTTGAGGGGTTGATATAGGATTTTGAATGTATAGAAAGGAAAAGGAATGGGAACGGATGTCGAAAAGTGAACGGGAACTTGACTGTCACAGAAAACTGGAGGCAAAGAGCATTCGATTGAATGAATGGATTCGATCGAACGAAAGTGTGGTTTGTTCGACCAAACCAAAGGACCAAAATTTCTAAGGGCTTGTGAAACCTTCGATCGAATAAAGGATTTTATTCATTCGAACGACAGTTTTAGTCGAACGAATTAACCAGTTTGTTTGATCGAATCGCACAAAAATTAGGTGAAATGATCGATTTTGCCCCTCTAAAATTTTCTTCCTTTATAAAACTTAAGGACATTTTAGTAATTTCTCACCTATACTATAAATATGACCAAATAGTAGCCAAACTCATTCTCTCCCTCTCCTCTTCTCTCGTTCCTCTCATTTCTCTCTTCTCCCTCTCCACAAATCTCTTTTTCCTTGATTTCTTGTATTTTAACTGATTAAATAACGATTTCGCACCAAAATCTATCACTCTTCCATCTTATTTACATCCTAGCAATCTCGTTTTAGCTTTTTAGTTAAGAATACAAAGAGGAGAAAACTAAGGTTGGAGTTTAGCTCGAGGTTTCGAGTAATCGACGCTACAATCGATGACTACAAGCTCTTATCGACTCATTGATAAACCCATTTCACTCATTTAAGCTTTATATTTTCGTTTAGAGTCATTTTATAATCTCAGGTACTATTTATCCGTGAATGATTTGGCTTTTGTATTATGAGTTTTTGGGTTGTAATGCGTTATTTAGGACATAGAGTGCATGGGTATATGGTTTGGTAGCTAAGAAACTTAAGTTTGAAGAAATTTGTTTTTTAATGAATAGTAACCCTTATTGTTAGAGATGAAACCTTTAGCCGTGGTTTGGTTCTAGCAAATAAGGTTGAATGATGTTAGTTAGGTTGTGGAAGGTTAGGTAAATCGTTGGGTAGCTAAACACGGGAATTCAGAAAAATGTATGTAGTAAAAACAGTGTTCGAATTATTATTTCGATAAGGGTGTGGGGTTCACTCATAAGAATCGTGAAACTGAGTCGAAATGAATTAGTTTAACTCGAATGTGGATTCATAGTAATGAAAAATGAATAATCGGACGAATAACGAGAACTTTATCCTATAACGTGTATACGTTGACTAAACAAAAAATCCTGTTTAGAGTTTATTAGTGTGCGTATCGAATGAATTTGAGCAATTATACGTGTACTAATAGAACTCTTTATGTATAGGCACCCATCATGAGGATCAAGAATCTGACTTGAGTGAGGAACTTTAGGGAGTGCGTACCTTCCCTAACTTGTGAGTGGAAAAATTTTATATTTTTATTTCTTTGATACCAATTTTGGTTATTCTTGAGTATTTGCAAATGTTTAATGAGGATAATTTTATGTGTTTTATGCTTTTGATATATATATATATACTTGCTTGTATTTATGTATATAATCCAAAATGAAAAATGGATTTGTGTTGTGAATTGGCCAAGAGGCCAAATTTGATTTTATGTTTAATAAAATTTTTATACTTTTACTCAAAATTTATTTTTAACCTATTAGACATGAATTAATATGCGAATGTATGATTAAGTTTTATTTTGGTCTTGACGGGATTTATGTATATATATACACATATGTTCTTATTTCTGTAGATTATAATTATATGATGATTTTATGATGATGATACAGTCAGTGGGCCAGATTTTAGATTTTGTTATGTGATGATATGGCCAATGAGCCATGTTTTATGATTGTGTTTTGGTGATGAGATTGAGGAGGCCAAGTTGTTATGGCGATATTGGCCATGAGGGCCTGTTTAATTACTATAGTTACAGGGGAGTAGCGTAGTACGGACCTAGGTAGAGGCCGTCTAGGTGAGTGATGTGAAGTAGCGTAGGAGAGGACCACGAGGTGGCTGCCTAGATGAGTGAGTGTCAAATTGGGATCGATGATAGCCCATCTAAGGATTTGATGTAAGGTAGCCTGAGGATGGACCTCAAAGAGGTCATCCAGGTGAGTGTGTGCCAGATAGTGGGTTATCTAGAGCTATATATTCGTAGAGGACAGTCACAAGTATCACCACGTGACTATTTGACTGCTAACATTAATGATGGGCTTATTTTCTAACTAAACCATACATTGTTTTTATTCTCTGCATTTCAAAATATAGTTTTTAAATAGTATGTTTATATTGCATATAAAACCTATTGATGGCTCGGAGTTACGCCTGATCAGTGTAATTATCAGAGAATCTCCTTCGCCTAATGATTTTCTCAATGTTTGATAAGTTACGATTTAGAATAGAAAAGATGCTTTAAACTTGCTCTTCCTTAAAGTATTTTCTTTTGAATAAAAATTGTTCGATAACGACCGTGTTTAATATTATCATTATAGATTATTTTATTGTTATTATTCCTTCACTGAGTATACTTTAGTATACTCACCCCTTTTTTCCCACTCACAGGGAAGTATAAAGCGTGCGTGAAGGGGGTGATAGCATCGATAGTGGTAAAATTCAAGTCTTACCTTTAAACTCGACTTACACTCTTTATATTGAGTCCACTGAAAGTATCATTTATTATGTATGACTTTCACATTTTTCCTTGTTTTTAGGGACATTGAATTTTGATGAAATTTGTGATATTAATGTTTGTAATGAAATACTTTTGGTATTTTATATTTTAGAAACTTTGTAAAAAATGATTATGATATTATTGGTAAAGATGATTATGATATTATTGGTATGACGATGTATGGTTTTATCTATGATGGATTACATTGATTAATATTTTAGAAGTGCTTGAGTTATTTTTGACTGAAAAGTAGTTTAGAAGTTTGAAGGAAAAATATTGAAAGTGTTTTATATATTTTGAGATTTTTAACCTTACAGATTTTTGGTAAGTGTTCTGGGTCTAAGGAATACTTATTAGAAATATGTGACGATTATTACGTGTGGGACCACGGGTCAAGGCGTGACATTTAATTTTTTTAATCTTTTTCAAGCTTGAATTTGATGAAATTTAGCTACAAACACATAGAGCCTCTTCAATCTATATCATCCAAAAGAAACCCTTTTCTTCTTAGGAAATTTGAAGAAAAATAATTTTCCATTCTTTCCTTTTAATGGCTGAATTTCGCTAGGAAAAAGAAGATGATTTTTTCTTTCATTTTCTATTTAATAATTATGATAATTATTAATTTTTAGCCAATTATAATTGAAATATTTAGACCAATCATATTGCCCTAAATATAAGGCATTTTATTAAATAAAATTAAATGAAAAAGTTTTATTTATCCTTAACATTTAAATAAATTAATTAACAAATTAATTAATTTGACTTTTCATTATTAATGGTACAATTATCATTTTAATCTTGAATAATTATTTATATTTGGGGGGGGGGGAATACATACCAATAACAGATCAACAAGTAGATATCCATCAGCAGGGTACGTGGTAGGTGGCCATCCCAGGAAGCCCACGTCTCAGAAATTTCACCATCTCAGGCATCCTTCGACTCAGGTATTGCACCGCCTCAAGAGCTTCATCGTTTCAGGTCCTAGGGCGACAGTGACTTCTTTCTCAGGGTTTTTTCCTCTTAGTCATCAATAACGTCCCTCAGTCCAGGTATCCAACAGTTGGAGATTCCAGGTACCCTCCGCTCCAGGAACTGGGCCAGCCTCTTAAGAGATGCAAACTAGTTGGTACAAATCCAGCAATTGCTTCAGGAAAAGAATCCCAATGTATCCAACTTATAGGCAGTCCCTGACCAGGGTACTTATGAACATGTGCCCCCTCTATCTAAAAATGAGAATGAGTCCTGACAGCAGACCTATTATCAAGGCAATTGCCCCATCATAAATGCATCTATCCCATCCTCTGACTATCTTTAGACGATGTGACGGCGTTAGGCCTGTAACCTTCAGATGTGTCAGTGAGGTATTTATGAAATACGACTGCACTCTGTCCCATGATAGATGTCTTATCATTCCCATTCTCCGATACCTAGTCATAGGGCCACTATATAAAGACAGCATTTTTAATGAAAAAGGGATTTTGAACTCTTTGAATTCGGCTCTTTTAGAAGGAAAGAGATTTGGCAACACCATATTTTCAGAAACCAAAAACACATTGCTTTCTCTTTAAGCATCTATTTTAGTAACCTCTATATTTGGTTTTTCATATCTGCTATTTCTGATTTCTTTCTTCCTTGTTCATCGAAAATTACATTTCCTCCCTTTACTATTTTCTAACTTAGGCATCAAAAATTTTCCATTGGAAACACCACCCGACGTTACTCCAAAGGTGTTATTGTTTTACAGGCTTAGGAGGTAAAGCTTTGCCAGAAACAACTAATTCTTCAGCCATATGCTGATGGAAAAGTCATCGTCTAATAGTAGCTTCATCGTCCTCACATCTCACACTGAGTCATTTCTCATTGGTCGTGAGAAGGGTCTATGGATAATTTTCGCACTAAAAGTTGGCACCGTCTGTGGGAAACAAATAAAAAGCCATTGAAGCACCATTTTGGTGAAGGAAGGAAGAAGATAAAGTATTTTTCTGATGGTTTCCTACACTTAGAAAAATTTTGAGATGGCAGAAAGAAGACAAGGAGACGAGGGTTCCAACTCCAGCAAAAGCATTACCCATGGAGGAGGGAGAGCCCCCTGACACGGGAGGGGCCTTGGTCAGGGAATCGAGATATAGACAGATTCTTGATCAGCAGGGCTGAAGCACTAGAGAGGGAACTTTTAGAGGTTAGAAGAGAAATGGCCAGAGAACCCGTCTCCCTGGGAGAAGGGAAACGTCACTTGTCCCCAAAGAACAGGAGAGTCAAACTCCCCAAAGCGGCTGCACGGAGAGAGCTCGGGGATCCAAAGAGGTATGTGGCTAGATACCTGAGCCTAGACTAACGGCCAGGTAGAAGGGAAAAGCCAAAGTGACTGAAAGATTGGAGGAGCCTCTCGCACCTTAGGGTATCAACACCCCTTTCAAAATCTACAAAGGGCGTGAACACTAAAGAAATAAGGTAGATGAAGATCACAGAAGGGAAAATCAGTCAGGGATGGAGCCCAGTTTGGCCTCCACCGACATAAAAGTCTACCTCAACGAGAAGCATACTCGAGAAAAGGAAGAAGCAGCAACAGTTATCAGTAGAAGGGAGATGGAGAAATGTGTTAAAAGAATGTTATGTGAAATGGGAGCATACAACATCCCTGCTCAGGGAATAAACCCAAGAACAGAGAAAGCCCCTACCTCTGACAGCTTCTTTGTCTGAGATATACGAGTAAGCAAAAAGGCGAGGGCTCCTGGCACTGCATTATCAAGCCATGAAAGCAAAAGTACCCAAGAAGAATAAAGGCTTCTTCTATGAATTCCACAAAGAGAGTGGCCACACCACTAATCAATGCAAGGATTTACAAAATCAGATTGAAATACTAGTCAAAAACAGTTATCTCATAAATTATATTGATTCTCAGCACATCCTCCCAGGATCCAGGCCGCATCAGGAGGGTGAAGATTACCCCGACCTGGATCTAGGTGTCATGGTCATCTCAGGGGATACTACCCTGAAAGGATTATCAAATAATTCCCATAAGAATTATGCACGCTACTCATTGCCCAACCACTCTACAGATGTGTATGTGATGAACGTGCGGGCGGACAAAAAGCTAAGGATCACCACCGTCCCTATTATGTTCATTAATGAAGATAAAGTAAGGGTCCACTATCCTTATAATGATGCCTTGGTAGTGGCAATGAGGATCGCCTCTAAACAAGTCAGTAGAATCCTAGTTGATACGGGTAGTTCGACAAATATAATTTTCAAAGATACGCTAGATTCTCTGGGCATAGAAGACCTAGAATTGATTTTATCCAATTCTAGTTTACACGGGTTCGAGGATTCTTGTATCACTCTCCTGGGATCAAAATAGTTGCCAGTCACGATGGGAAAAAAGGCCTTATCAAAAGACCATCATAGTGTGTTTTCTAGTGGTCGACTTAAAAATCCCCTACTCTGCCATCTTGGAAAAACCCTTCCTTAAGAACACTAAAGCGGTGGAAAGTATCCATTATCTGAAGTTGAAATTCAAAGCTGGGGAAGGGATTGGCATCATAAAGGGAAATCAAAGGGAAGCGAGGTCATATTTTACCACTTCCTCAAAACAAGCTTATTGCATCCACAAGAGGCCATTGAAAGCTTCCCCCAACCAAACCACAGATTTTACCCTCAGAACTAGTGAAGGGACAGGATCAGGGGTACAATATGAAGCCTCTACCAATGGTCAGGTCAAGGAGAACGAGGAATCGCCAGTTTCTATATTAGAACTAGAAGAGGTCCTAATCGACGTAGTGCTGAATGAACGACACCCTGAGAGGATCGTCAGAATTGGTACCCAACTAAAATGTGAGTGAGCGAAACATGATAGAGACCCTGAGGCTGAATGCAGATGTATTTGCCTGGAGTCATGCAAACTTACCAGGTATTGACAAAGGGGTTATAACTCACCAGCTAGCAGTTGGCTCTTAACACAAGCCAGTCCGACAGAAGAGAAGGGTCTTCAATGCTGAAAGGCAAAAGGCCATTAGAGAAGAAGTAGACAAGCTGCTCAAGACGGATTTTATAAGGGAAGCCAGATACCCGGATTGGTTGGCGAACATTGTCCTGGTCAAGAAAGCCAATAGAAGTTGGAAGATGTGTGTTGACTTTACTGACCTGAATAAGACATACCCAAAGGAAAATTTTTTCCTACCCCGAATTAATCATCTAGTTGACTCCACGGTAGGTTATGAACTGTTGAGCTTCATGGATGCCTTCTCAGGATACAACCAAATACCACTACATCCCTTGAATCAAGAAAAGACAGCCTTCATCACTGATCAAAGACTGTAAATTACAATATAATGCCTTTCGATTTGAAGAACGTCAGAGCAACCTTTCAAAGATTGGTGAATAAAATTTTTAAATCGTTGATAGGGCAGTCCATAGAAGTTTATGTGGATGATATGGTCTCAAAATTCACTAAAGTCGTAGACCACCCCTTTCACCTGGAGCAAGCTTTCTCTCTTCTCAAGGAATATCAATTGAAGCTAAACCCTGAGAAGTGCGTCTTTAGGGTCAAGTTAGGAAAATTTCTGGGCTTCATAGTCAGTGAAAAAGATATTGAAGCTAAGCCCCAAAAGATACAAGCCATCATGGACTTAAAGAATCCCAACACACTAAAGGAGCTGCAGAGTTTGACGGAAAGGTTGGCGGCCTTGAGTCATTTCATTTCTCGGTCCACTGATAAGTGTTATCCTTTTTTCAGGGCTGTAAGGAAGGGTAAAGGTATGACATAGGATAAGAAATGCGAAGAGTCATTCAAACAACTCAAGAACTATTGGGCCTCCGCCCTACAGCTAGTCAGCCCTTTGCCGAAAGAAACACTTTATCTCTACCTTACTGTCAGTGAGTACGCGATCAGCTTGATTTTATTGAAAGAAGATTCTCAAAAAATTCAAAGGCCTATATACTACATCAGCAAAGACCTGATAGATGTTGAGACGCAGTACTCGGCATCAAAGAAGTTATCTTTGGCACTTATCATAACAGCTAGAAAGTTACGACCTTACTTCCAAACCCATCCTATAGTGGTACTGACCAGCCAGCCGCTCTGACAAATTCTTCATCAGTCCAATCTGTTAGGCAGGTTGGTTAAGTGGGCAGTAGCGCTCAGTGAGTTCGATATTGAGTTTCAACCTCGCAAGGTAATCAAAGAGCAAGCCCTCATGGACTTTGTAGCTGAATAGACTGTGGTTGAGATTCTGGCCATTTTTTAGCCCTCCAGTCAATCAGAGGAGATGGATGTGGATCACCCTAACCCAGAGAAGTCCCTCACCTAGCATCTGTGGATCGATGGATCAGTCAGCCAAAGTGGGGAAGGGACAGGCATCATATTGATTGGTTCAGAGAAAGAGGAGGTTAGGTATGCTTTGAGATTTCTTTTTCCTGTAACTAACAATAAGACAGAATATGAAGCTTTGTTAGCAGGATTAAGAACAGTGCAAGAAATCGGGGTTCACACACTCACCATCAATAGTGATTCACAACTCTTGGTGAACCACTTGAATGGAGCGTATCAAGCTTGGGAGGAAAGTTTGAAGGCTTTCCTTTTGGAGGCACAATGATTGATTAATATATTTAAAAAGGTGGAGATGCAAAAAAATTCCCCGATCTGAGAATCTCCTGGCTGATACCTTGTTAAAACTCACCTCATCCCTCGCTGAGAACATCCCCAGGGCAATTCCTGTAGAAATCCTGGGACGAAAGAGCACCTCTCTACCTGAGAGTAGCAGCGTCTTATCGGCTCAGGAGGAATCCATTGTATGAATGAACCTAATCATGAAGTATATCAATGAAGGCGTTCTGCTGCTTGATAAGAACGAAGCTCTTAGAGTTCGAAGGAAGGCTACCAGGTTCATTACAATATAAGGCATCTTATACAAAAGGGGAATCAACACCCCTTACTTAAGGTGCCTGGGAATATAAGAAGCAAAGAGAGTGATGGACGAGATGTACCAAGGAACTTATTGAAATCACAGTGGTAGTCAGAGCCTGGTACATCAAGTGCTCAGGTAAGGATATTACTGGCCAACCATGAATGAGAATGCCCACAAACTCGTGCAGCAGTGTCATGCCTGTCAGGTACATACTGATATCCCTCGACAATCTCCCAAAAACCCAATCACCTTATTGAGTCCTTAGTCGTTTGCACAATGGGGATTAGATCTGATAAGACCCTTCCCAACTGCAAGAGCTCAATCAAAGTATGCTATTGTGGCCATCGATTACTTCACTAAGTGGATAGAAGCAGAACCTTTGTCCAAAATCATTGAAAAGAACACCATTTGTAACATCCCGATTTGATAAGGGTAGGAAGTGGCACCGGGTCGAGGGAGCCTGAGTAAGGAGCGACTTCTGACAGGCTTCTAGAATGGTAGGGATAAACTGAATCCCACATCTTGATAGAAGAGAAAGTTACTGGGCTATATATGTAGAGTTGGAACCAAGTTGTCAATAAGGCCTTTTGGGATGGGTGGTGGTTTAACTCCAAGAACTCTGAAGTTAAGCGTGTTTGTGTGAGAGCAGTACCAAGATGGGTAACCTCTTAGGAAGTCCTCGAAATAACCCATTACCAAGAACAAAACCGTGAGGCACCAAGGGTTGGGCCAAAGCAGACAATATTATTAATAGACTTGGACTAGGTGTTACAATTGGTATCAGAGCCAACTCTCCTTCAGTATGATGGTGGTGGTTTGGGGACGAACCAAACAAAAATTGGTGGGCCTATAACATCCCAGTCTGATGAGGGTGGGAAGTGGCGTCGGGGTTAAGGAAGCCTGAGCAAGGAGCGGCTTTTGATGGGCTTTTAGGATGGCAGGGATAAACCGAATCCTATATCGGAATGGGAGAGAAAGTTATTGGGTTATATATGTAGAGTTGGAACCAAGTTGTTAATAAGGCCTTTTGGGATAGGTGGTGGTTTAACTCCAAAAACTTTGTAGTTAAGCGTGCTCGGGCGAGAGTAGTACCAAAATAGGTGACCTCTTGGAAAGTCCTCAAAATAAACTATTACCAAGAACAAAATCGTGAGGCCCCAAAGGTTGGGCCAAAATAGACAATATTGTTAACAGACTTGGATTAGGTGTTACAGCTATTAAGGTAATTCTTTGATGCTGTGGAAAGATAACTCATTGGACTAAAACTTTCATATTTAGACTAACTATCAATTTGGACTCTAAGTTGTATTTCCAAAGTAATCAATCAAGTATAATTACTATTCTAGTCTAGCCAAACCATGCTTTAATTTTCTGCTCATAACTTTTGATAAAAATTTTGATTTTACTTGATACAAGTGGCAACTGAAATATATGTCAATTATCTACAACTTCATATTTACTATGAAAGCTGAATCATTGATCTTTGAGATGATCCATGATATTGTTTATAGTGATTGGAAGTTTTCAACTTAATTTGTCAAAAATTATAACTACTTACTTTAATATTTAGCTCTTATTTTGCCTATAAATACGAGGCATATTTATGTTTTGTAACAATATGAGAACAATGTTAGAATCATATAGTAATTAAGTTTATAATAATATTCTCTTTTATAAAACACTCTCTCTCTTTCTTTGTATAATGTCTTTTTAAAATACTAGCTAAAGTTGAAGGTTAATACGAAGGATGTATGGTACGTTCTATATGTTCCACTTTTACTTTTAATATTTAAGTTCTTTTTATTAATTTATATTCATATTTTGAAAAATATTTTTGAACATTTAAAACTCTTTTATTCTTTGTAGATATTATACATATTAAATGATTAGAAATATATTCCTTGATTTATTGTAGACATATGGTACAAAGAATACTTTGAATCATTAAATTATCTTAAACACTTTCTTAAATGATTTTATTAATTAATTTAAAGACATGATTTTAATCAAATATTGATTTTTTTTAAAAAAATATATTTTGTGCATAAAATGATTTTTATTTTTCGATTAAGATAATTCTTTAATTAATCTCGATTGAGTTAAAACAAGTGATCTTATTTACTACCATCATCTCAAAATATTAACTTTTAAAGCATTAATATTTTAATTTGCATTTAATATCTACTTGATAATCTTTCTTTTAAAAATTTATCTATTATTTATTTTACTTTTACTTTGGACCTTTACTATTAGATCTTAATTTAGATATAACCAAATTAGACTTTTAGAAAAATACTTCTTATGAATATGACATTTGAACTCATTGAACTATATTATAATAAGATTACCTATACTTGTGTATAATAATTAAATTAAGATCAAGTTTTTAACATCGTTATCGAGGAGTATAATTAACTAAGATAAAATGACTTTATGAAAGGTTAAACCTCCTACAACTTTTATTTTTACTTATTTATTTTTCTCGTACTTTACTTTGTCACAATTTATTTACTTATTATTTACTTATATTTGTTATTTATTTCTCTTTTATGAAAGGTGTGAACTAGGCCTCTTACTTTTATTTATTTTCTTATAATTTAATTTTTGTCATTTTTTATTTTGAGTGGGTGATTATGGTCCTTATTTGTTTATTTACTTAAGTTAATTGTCATTTTTTTGTTTATATTTTTGCTATAAGGAAGGCCTCTTTTATGTTATTATGTTAACATATTTTTTGTTAATTTATAATTATTATGTATTTTATTTTTTCTATTTTATTTATGCTTAATTGATATCATGATCGATATTCTGGATGTTTCGTGAAAGGTAATTCTTAAGCTCTTTCTGACACTTTATTTAATTCATCTTCATCATCGTATACTTTTAACGTCATGGCTGATAATAAGGAGAAATTGAAAATCCTTTAATAAGAGTCATGTGTAAATATTTGCGACTTCCTTAATATTCTACTCCTTCTTACTTTATTTTTTCCCTTGATACAAATAACTTTAGATTTAAGCTGGGCATGATTCCTTTGCTTCCTAATTTTCATGGCTTAGAATCTAAAAGCTTTACTTGTATTTAAAAGAATATGAAAAAATTTACATAACTTTCAACGATCAAGCATATAGTAAAGAAATTATTAAGTTTAAATTATTTTCTTTTTTTGTAAAAGATAAGGCTAAAACTTAACTTTATTCTTTAAAGTCTAGATTAATTAGAACTTACATGCAAGTAGAATTAAATTTTTTTTTTTCAATTCATAAAACAAATGATTTTAAAAGGAAAATTCAAAATTTTTTTCAAAAAAGAAAATGAAACATATTTTTAATATTGAAAAAGATTCAAAAATTTGTTAAATTTATGTTCACATCATGATTTTGAAAAATGGCGCATAATTATTTTTTTTTTTATAATGGTTTAACACCAAAGACAAAATAATTCATTGAAACCATGTGTAATAGAAAATTTTTAGAGAAAGTCCAGATAAAGTATTAGATTATTTAGATCACTTGATTAAAAATTCATAATCTTGATATACCACTAGTTCTTCTATAATTTAATTAAATTTAGTTTAATTAATTCCAGTAGAGAAAAATATAATTTAATTTAAAAAATAATTTAAATGATAGGGTTGCTAGTTTGAAAAGAAAGATTGAAGCCATGGAAGTTAGAAAAGCAAAAGCTGTCAAATTCATTAAGTATGAAGATGTTTACAATATTTGTGATAACATTGAACACTCAACAAATAAATGTCCAAACCTTTCAGTGTTTAGAGAAGCCATACATAAATAAATAAATGCCATAGATTATGTTCAAATGCCTTCTCCATTTCTATAGTCCAACAATTATAATCCAAACTAAAGAAACTATCTAAATTTTAGTTGAAAAAATGATTATAATGCCTACATATCTCAACTACAAAAGCGTTCCAATTCTCCTCCATATAATCAGTCAAAGTTGAAAATCCTTGAGAAAACCATACATGTATTAATTAAAAAGCAATAATCATTCAATAATCAAATAGTTTAGTTATTAACTAATTTGGAAGATACTCTTACAAAATTTGCATTTGTACTTAGAATTCATAAGAAAGGTAAGTTTCTATTTCTACCACAATCTAACCCAAAAACCCAATCAAATTTAAAAGTTAATCAACACATGAATCAAGTTAAATCGTTCATTACTCTTCGTAATAGTAAGGTTGTTGAAAAACCTAAAAAGAAAAGAACTCAATCTTTATAAGTAAAGAAAAGGATGACAAACTATTGTAGATAAGATCGAACCAACACTTGTGTCACTATTTTCTCATACATTAATCTCTCCAAAGAAATTAAATCATAAGAAATTTATGAGATTTTTAAAAAAGTGAAAGTCAATATTCTTTTATTAGATGTGATTAAATATATACCCTTTGTGAATCTCGTTCCTTAAATTTATGGGCATTATAATAACTCTCTTATGCAATTGCATGCATGTTATTATGTGTAGATTGTACATTAGAGGGTGTGTTTGAGTTTAAAATTATTTTGAAGAGGTGTGTGGTGAAGAATAATAAGTTAATCAGAAAGAACTAAATTTTTAACCTCAAAATCATCTCCAATTGAGAATATTGTTTTTGTAAAGCTCGAAGAGAGATTTTATTGATATATTATGGATTTCGTGAATATGTCTAGATTAAAAGTTATGACCATTTGAAGTAACAATCCTTAATTGAGAAAAAAAAAGAAAGTATCAATACACATGAGTTAAAGTATCGATACGTTACCTAGAATATGATACTTTGACATGTAAATTTGTGTCATGGTGTGCCCAGGACAAGAAAGTATT
>JAVXUL010145438.1:0-14516 GCA_035590515.1 Trichilia minutiflora
GAGATGTAAATTCCATTCAAAGTTTTTTTAATTTGTAATCCTAAAAGAAATTTAATTATCCCATCATACTCATTTCAAACTCATTTCTCATTAACTTTGAAAATTCTTCATGAAGTGAATCATTTGTGTTTCTAAAAATTATATCATCAATATACACTTATACAATAAGTATGTCATTGTCTTTTATTTTAATAAAAGGTGTTTTATCAACACTCCCCTTTTCAAAATCATTTTCTAACAAAAGTTTACTAAATCTCTCATACCAAGCTCTAGGAGCTTGCTTCAAACCGTAGAGTGCTTTAGTTAATTTGTAAACATGGCTTGAAAATTTTTGGTTTTCAAAATTGGGAGGTTGTTCAACTTAAACTTCTTCATTTACAAAACCATTTAAGAAATCACTTTTCACATCCATTTGAAAAAGTTTAAAAATTTTAAAATAAGCAAATGCTAAAAGAATTCGAATGGCTTCTAGTATAGCTACGGGAGCATATGTTTTATCATAGTCTATCCCTTCCTCTTAGCTATATCCTTTAGCAACAAGCCTAGATTTATTCCTAACAATATTTTTATGCTTATCTAGTTTGTTTCTAAACACCCACTTGGTGCTTATGATGGAGTGATTTCTAGGTCTAGAAACTAAGTCCCAAACTTGGTTCCTTTGAAACTGATTTAGTTTCTCTTGTATAACCATTATCCAATCTTCATCCATTAATGTATCATCTATTTTGTTTGGCTCTAAGTGAGATACAAATGCAAGGTTTTGCATTTTCTCAAGATTTTGAAGAACCTCTCTTGATGCTTTCCTAGTTTTGATTCCCTGAGAGGGATTACCAATGATCAACTCTCTAGGATGATGAGATGCATACTTTCTAGCCTTTGAAAGTTCTCTAGAATGAGTCTTTACATGCTCTTCATGCTTCTCATTAGGATTCTCACTCAACTTCAAATCATTCAACTTATTTATCACATTTAATTCATCCATCTTCTTTTTAGCAAGCATCTTTATAACATCATGGTCTAACTCATCAAAAGTGATATGCATAGACTCTTCCACAACTTGAGTTCTCTTGTTATATACTCTATATGCTTTGCTCTTAGAAGAATAACCCAAAAAAATACTCACATATAACCTAAGCTCAACTTTTCCAATGTTATCTTTGGTGTTAAGGATGTAACAAGTATCCAAAGACTCTAAAGTGTTTTATCTTAGTTTTTCTTTGATAGATCAACTCATATAGAGTTTTTTTTAGGAATTTTCTAATCAAAACTCTATTGGAAATGTAACATGCATTGTTTATAGCCTCAAATCAAAAATATTGAGGTAAATCGTACTCATTGAGTATAGTTCTACCCATCTTTTGCAATGTTCTATTCTTTCTCTCAGTTATCCCATTTTGTTATAGTGTTCTAGGTGCATAAAAGTTATGTGTGACCCTATTCTCATCACAAAAAGACTCAAAGTCTTGGTTAATAAACTCTCCACCTTAGTTACTTCTAATCTTAATCAAATGATAACCATGCTCATTCTGAATTCTCTTAGAAAACTTTCTAAATGCATTAAATATGTCACTCTTGTTCTCTAAAAAGAGCACCTAAGTGAATCTAGAATAGTCATCCACAATGACGTATTCATAATGCTTTTCACCAAGCGATGCAACTCTATTTGGACTGAAAAGATCCATATGAATGAGTTTAAGAGGTTTGGATGTGGAAATGACATTCTTAGGCTTAAATGAACTTTTGACTTGTTAACCTCTTTGACATGATCCATATGTCTTATCTTGCGAAAACTTGAGATTAGGAAGGTCCTCTAACACATCATGCTTTGATAACTTCCTAATAAGGTCCATACTACAATGCCCTAACCTTCTATGCCACAACCAAGAATCATCACTCAACACTTTCAAGCATACAGAAGATTTGTAATTAATTTTATCTAGCTCAATAACATACACATCACTTGTCCTAAAAGCATACAAAATTCTATTCTTATCATCATCAAAAACATCACATTAATCTTTAAGAAACATAACATTATATCCAACATCATATAATTAAGAAATACTCAGCAGGTTGTATCTTAATCCAT
This sequence comes from Trichilia minutiflora, assembly GCA_035590515.1. NCBI lineage: Eukaryota > Viridiplantae > Streptophyta > Magnoliopsida > Sapindales > Meliaceae > Trichilia > Trichilia minutiflora. Next base: position 2,090 of record JAVXUL010145438.1, read on the forward strand.
CTACTAGCAAGACATATGAAATCTTAACATTGTTTATCTCAATGGTGCCAATGCTAACAACTTTGCCTCTGCTGCTATCTCCAAAGATTATGTCCTTTCCTTTCTTCTTTATGAGATGCACAAATAGCTCTTTGTTTTCGATCATGTGCCTTGAATAGCCACTGTCAAGGAACCACTTGACTTCTTTTTTCATGCCTTTCTATATTTGTTCCTACAATAATAAAGATTATTTACTTTGGTTGCCATTTGACCTTGGGTATATACATGTTAGTTTTGATCTTAGAAGCATTAATATCAACCTTTGTACCTTTGAAAACTCAAATCAATTTCGAACCCTTGTAGGTATTGTTCTTAATGAAACACTTGCTAATTTTACGTCCTCTACGACCATAATAATGACATGAACTATAAGAACTCATGTGATTAGATGCTTTGACGAAATAGTATTAATAAGATTTCTGTTTTGTATTAGGTATATAACCAATTTTAGTCCTATCAAAGATCATTCTTTGGCTTCCTAACAATTTGTCTAACTCATCTCTTCCTAATGTAAACTTTGTTAAAATTCTTTTTAGCTTTGTTATTTTATTATTTAGTTCTGTGTTTTTCATTCTTAGTGCATTTAACTCACTACCACATTTGCATGCAACCTTTTTAGTTTCAATTCATCATTCTCTTTCTTTAAGTCAAAACACTTCTTCTTATTTTCTTTATATCTAGCACAAAGTTTCTCAAAGTCACACTTCAGTTCGTCATACAAATCTATCAACTCATCATGCATAAGTTCATTTTCCTCAGCAGAACATGTATCATAATATTTAGATGAAGATTTAAAATTTATGTCGTCGTCTCCTTTTGCCATGAGACAAAAGTTAGCTTGCTCAGCTTCCGAGGCAAAGGAGCTATTCGCATTTAAGGAGTCGTCCCATGTAGCCTTCATTGCCTTCTTCTTTTTTCAGTCCTTTTTGTTCTTTCTGGTAAGACATTTCGGTATGGTGTGTCCTGGTTTCTTGCACTCGTAGTAGATGATTTCTTTCTCTTTTTTATTATCTTTTTCTTTATTTTTCCTGAACCGTTCTGACTTGTCCTCTTTCTGAAAGTCTTTTCTTCTCCAGTTTTTCTTCCTAAATCTGTCTCTACTGAACATCTTCTTTATTTTTTTGGCCATCAACATGAATTTGTCGTCTTTTGATGATACATATGTGCTTTCTTCTTCCTCTTCCATTTTGGTGCTTTTGAGAGCCACATTCTTCTTTTCTCCTTCTCTGTCATCATACTCACTTCTGCTTGTTTCCAATTTATATATCATCAATGACTTAAGTAATTCTTTGAGTAAGAGCTTGCTGAGGTCATGAGCTTCCCTGATGGCAGTGACCTTGGCTTCCCATATCTTTGGCAGACTCCAAAGTATCTTGTTAACTATGTCCATATTTGAGTAAGACCTGCCAAGAGCTTTCAAACCGTTAGTGATGTCTATAAACCATGCAAACATGTCCTTGATAGATTCATAGGGCTTCATCCTAAAGAGTCATAGTCATGAACTAGCATGCTTATTTTCGAGTCCCTGACTCTACTGGTTCCCTCGTGGATAACCTCAAGCATGTCCTAAATAACTTTGGTTGTATCATAGCCAGACACTTGGTTGTATTCAGACCTATCTAACGCACAATATAGCACATTCATGACTACCATTTAATTAAAACTGAGTTTTCTCCTCAGGAGTTCACTCTGACTTAGGTTTCAATTTTCTCTCTCTAGTGACTTTGTCTATGGTCATTGGAGGATTGTTAGCTTCTTCTATGATAGTAAGTATGTCAAAATCTAGTGTACTAAGGAAGATTTGCATACGCTTCTTCTAATATGTATAATCATACCCATTGAAGAATGAAAGTCTATTGGTGGACTAACCTTCTACCATAAGTGATAAAATGGATGATGATGCCATTATGATCTACTCCTCATAGGTGTTTAATCCTAAATGATGTAAGGTGAGCTCTGATATCAATTGTAGGCCTAGATGGCAAATTTCAAGAGGGGGTGAATTGGAAATTTATAATTTTTAAAGCAAAAATTTTGAGAGATCATGTTATAAATACAAAGAGAGAATGAACACGCAAAGATAAAAGATGTAAGACACATTTTTATAGTGGTTCGACTACAAGTCTACGTCCACTCTTCTCGATTGAATCACTCACATCGAGGATCACTATCTCTTTGTTGCTACGGGTTAAGAGAAACCCAAGTATAACTCCTTTTATATGGTAAAAGACAATCAGTAAACACTTTTCTTTAGCACGGGTGAAGTGAAACCCAATACACTCTTTCTTTTCAACAGGTGAAGAGTAACCCTGAATAAGTTTCAGTAAAATAAAGATTGAAATTTTAACTCTCACAAGAGTGAATATTAAATAAACTCAAGCTTTTTCTCACTAAAAATAAATATAGATATCAATAAAGTACAGAGAATAATAGATTTTTCAGAGGAATGTTTTCTGATAATACGCTCAGAACAATTTCTCTTTCATCAACCATCGATTCTTCAAATTTGGTTTTATTTATATCTAAATTCAATTTTCCCAACGGCTCTATTGTTTCCTCATTAATGGCGACATTAATTACTTTTGAAGTAACCATTACTGTTATGATTTATTGTAGAAGCCCATACTTTTCTTTAAGGTATAGATATGTTTCAATTTGAATTTTGAGGGTATCAATATGTTAGACTTTGTTGTCTGGAGGGTGTTGATACGTTTTCCAAGATACCACTACAATTTCACATAATTTTTGATGAGTTCGTCACAAACGTGTTGATGTGCTCTTTAAGGGTATCGATACGTTTAAGAGACTATCAAGGGTATCGATACGTTTGTCAAGGACTCTGAGGGTATCGAAATGTTCTTGCATATTCTTCAGTTTCTTCGTCATCAATATATCGATACATTTGAGAATTCTCTAAAGGTATCGATATTCTTAAGGTAGGGTTCCGAAACTCTGGCTTGAATTTAGCATTGTAGTCAAAATGTGTCGATACGTTTGAGTCTGGCCATGTTTTCTTAATGCTTTTGATTCCAAATTTGAACTTCTGAAAAGTATATTTTCCTTCCAAAAAAAATCAAGTGAAATATATGCCTTTTTAAATGTATAATCATCACTCACCATATGAAACAAATTTTATATATATCACATGCATAAATTATTTTTCTATATATTTTAGCATTATCAAAAATAATCTTTTGCCAATTAAACATATGGAATCAAAACAATTTGGGGCTATAATAATTTTTGTGCTGTTTTAGCCCCGGGTTTATAAACGGTACACTGGTTTCATAATGTGCCTTCGAAAATTTTATTTTCCCCCTAAATGTGTTTTGTCTTCTTGTCAAATTCCAAGGCTATTTTAGTCTTTTCTAGGGTCATTATATATAGCAACATAGTGAGGGGATTTAATCATTTCTCTTCCCCTATTTTCCTTTTTTTTCTTTCCCTAGCCTCTTATCTCTCTGGTTCTAGTTTTTGCTTCTTCCTATTTCCTTCAATTTTTCTCCTATTTCCATCATTTAAATTTCAATCTTTTGCAACAAATTAGAACTACATCACTCTTCCTATATTATACACACTCGTTTTATTGATTTTGTGGAGAATCGAACTTGAAGAGCATTAAGAATGTCAGGGTTTACTATTTATCAAATTTGAAAATTTTGCAATTGGCGATAATTGGGACATCCTAAATTTAAATTCAACCTTTTGGTAAATTTCTAAACTTAATCTAAGCTTTAATATGATGAATTAGAGAATTTGATTATCAGGGTTACTATTTATTTGATTTTAAATTAGTTCCCAGTTATTATAATTTAACCTTTAATTATGTAATTTAAGGCATACAATAGTTGTAACACTCGATCCAATGCTTGTCAATGATATTATCCGCTTTGGCCCAACCCTTGGGACCTCACGGTTTTGTTCTTGGAATGAGTTATCATGAAAACTTTCCAAAAGGTCACCCATCTTGGTACTACTCTCGTCCAAGCACACTTAACTGCGTAGTTCTTGAAAATAAACCACCACCCATTCCAAAAGGCCTCGTTAATAACTTGGTTCTAATTCTATATATATAGCCCAATAACTTTTTCTCCTATTTCGACGTGGGATTCGATTTATTCCTATCCCCGTTATTCTAAAAGTCTGCCAAAAGCCACTCTTTGCTCATGCTCCCTCATTCCGATGCCACTTTCTGTCCTCATTGGATCTGGGTGTTACAATAGTTATATTTGAAGTTAGTTATCAAAATTGTAAAATTGATAATTTAGGCATAATGAATAATATATTAGTTACTATATATACTAGGGTTTCACTATTCACCCATAAGAAATTTTATTCTGTTGTGATAATCGAGATCAAAATTTAATATATGTGAGTTTAAACGAATAGAACAAATGTGAAACTATAAAGAATTGGATTAATTTGGACAACATTTGATAGAATAGAAAATGTAGATATTCAATTGTTGGATATGGATATAGATATTGAATTGAACATTTATATGCATTATTCATACATAGCACATTTATACATTTTAAGAAAATATTGTTAAATCCTATGTATATTCGTACATGGGCATGAGTGATTTGAATAGAGTATCTTCATTGTGAGAAGGCCATAAGAAAGGTGATTCCATGCCTCAGATTAGTGAGAGGATTCTTCTTTGTCTCTTTACTTCTTTGAGATTCTTTATAAAACTTATTTTTTTATTACTTTTAAAATGCTTTAAGGTGATAGAAATTTTCTTTATAATTTGAATTTTGAATTATTTTGAGAGGGGATGATGAAATATTTAATATTGAAGCCAAGAGGAGGCCTAATATGGTTTTGTTATGGTTGTATATATGACGATTTTACTATGGTTTGTGGCATGCTTTATACTCTACTCATTCGTATATTTGAGTCCATTGAAACAAAAAAATAATATTTAATGTTTTCTTCTATTTTACTTAATTGAGTATGAAGTAAGATGATTTCTTTTCAAATTGAGCATATACTGAAGTGATTATGTTTTAAATTAAGTTTGTATCGATTGGAGTTGCATTAGAATAATTCATATTTAGATTATCAATCTTAGACCAGTAGATGATTGTGATATCGTTTCTTTGTGTGACATTTAAGTGCTATAACTACAAATTTAGATTTAAGATATTTATCAATATTTATCTAAGAACTTAACTTGAATAGAGTCCATTCTTAATTCAATTTATCAGGCCAACTAAGTCCATTTTGACCATCACTCATATATCTATATGAATAATGCATAATCAAATCAGTTTTATCATATATTATGAGCCTCGTGTCTAAAACCTAATGGCATAATAATAATTTTATCTTTTCACTGCACATGCATTTGCCCCCATTTCATGCACTGTTAACATATCAAACGATTTTATATTTATTTTGGTGATTTGAGTTTGTTAAGATAAGGTTGTGAACGTAAGAATCTCAACGTAATTGAAAGTAAGTTTTATTTTGAGTGGGACCTCAATGATATTTTATAAATCAGGGAGGACTCAAGTTAAATTTTCCATTTTCGATGGGTTCGGTCGACTGACATTTTAGTGATTCCCTAAAAAATTTGTGGCAATTTATTCGTTCAAATGAATAGGGGGATTCGTTCAATCGAATGCAACTTCGTTTGACTGAACAAGTTATTTGTTCGGTCAAAGTGCTGGTTTGTTCAAATGAAGGGAAACTCATTTGATCGGTAAATTTGAAGTCCCCTGACTTTTTGGGACATCGAAATATTTGTTCAAATAAACCCTGATTTATTCGATCGAAGTGGGTAATTCGTTCGAACGAACTTCAATTCGTTCAATTGAATCGACATGAAATGATAATTTTGCCCTCTTTTAGAAGCTTCTCCTTTAAAAAACTTAAGAGCAAAATGATAATTTCACCCTCAAGTTTATAAAAAGGGGATTGAGCCCCAATTTTTCCTGTTCTTCTCCTTTTCCTCTCTTTTTCTCTCCTGTTCACGTTCTCTCAACTCTCTTCATCTTCCACCCAAATCTTTGTCGCATTTTTTTTATTTCTTTTCGTCTGTTGATCACTTTCCTCGAGTTTAACTACCCGAGAGTATCAATTTGACGAAAGAAGTGCGGAGAACAAAAATTGTATATAGGGTTTCCTTCATAAAATTTGAGGTTTTTTGACTTTCGAGCAAAATCAAAGAAAATTGATGATACCACGAGGTTCGTAGCGTCATTCCTAATTAGTCTGTATATTTTATTTCGTATTTTAGCCAATTTTTATGATATGGGTTTTACTGTGCATTCGTATGAGTTTTGATAGATTTATCACTCACATTTTAGTTTTTATGCGTTATTCGAGTCGTAGTGAAGTCAAGAAAGTCGTAGAAAGTTAAAAATATAAATTTGGAGAAAATAGTAATTAGGGTTACTGTTTCGATGAGTGTGTGGGATCCGTATGTCTAAATTTATGCTAGTATAGTTGCAATGTGAGTTTGTGGTAGAAATGTATGGGTAATTAGATGGATAATGAGGGTTTTATTCGATTTTGCTTATTGTTTGATTTTAAGAGAACCCGGGGTTAGCATGCATTGCACGCATATGAGTTTATTTGAGGTTTAGAATATATATTGATATGTTTCTAACGTACATGATTAGGCGACGGAGCACGAGTGAGGAACCCGCGTATCGAGCCAAGAAACGAGGAGAACTAGAGAGTGTATACCCTCCTTAAGTAGTGAATGGACTTATTCTGTTTTATTATTTATTTATTTAAAATCCTATTTTTCATAAATATAATGATATGTGAATACTTTATAATTGCTTTTGTAATTATTCCCATTTGTGTGGAAATGCATATTTGTATGCTTTATATAGATTTGAAATAGATTTGATATTATTTGATGTATATGTTTTTATATGGTGATATGGCTAGTGAGCCAACTTTCATGTTTGTTATACGATGATACGGTCAGTAGACTATATTTTTGTGATTTATGTATGATGATAGGTCAGTGGGCCAGATTTGTATACCTTGTATATTGGTGATAATGGTCATGAGAGCCGGTTTATTTACTGTAGCTACAGGGTGGTAGCCTGTGGGAGAATTCATTGGGATGTGGACCCCCATGTGAGTGTTATATGTGATAGCCTAGGATTGGTCTAGTAGAGAGGTCACTTAGGTGAGTATGGGTTTCACAGGTGGGGTTATTATATGATGATTGTGATGTGATGGTAAAGATGGGATTTCAATCACCTATGAGTCTTGTCGAGTTGTCACGGATGTCACCCCGTGACTGCTCGAGGCGAACGTCAGTGATGGGCATATTTTTTGAAAAACCCTGCACATTCTATTTATTGTATTTATATCTATTTTTTTAGAATAGTATGTTTTAATTGCATACAAATCCACTGACAATCTCGGGATGTCCAGAGTAAGGGCAATCTTCGAGAAAGGCAGCCAGCCTATAGGATTTCGATATATGTTTTGGAGTTTTCAAAACTGAAAGAAATGATTTTCATTAAACTATTTTGAATGTACTCATTTACTTATATTTATCTTTCGTTCACTCACGGAGTATACTCCCGTATACTCCCCCCCCCCCCCTCCCCCTTACTCTCCAGTTTCAGGATAAGCTAGAAGATATGCAATTGGGTTGGGTGGTGATCGCTCCAGGTGTTGGAAGCATCAGGTATATGCTTTGTCGACTCACCCTGCATGGTTCACAGTCCACTTGAGTCGTGTTCTTTTAGTAGACTTTTATTTATACAATGATTGCATATTTGGACAAATGTAAAACATATTAGCTTTGTTTTATTTTATTTGATTGACTATGCTGTTTTTAATGATTTGATGACTGATTTCAAAAATAGTTTGAACATTTAGAAATGTTTACGGATTGCTTTGAGATAATCTGAAGTTTAGGTGTTTGGTTGAGATTCCTTTGGAAGTATTATATGAAATGTTTTGAAACAGGTTTTATGAATGACTTATAGGCTTACAGGATGTATTCTATGTGATTTAATACACCCTGATAGTCTGTGGCAGTTATCATATATGAAACCCATGGGTTGGGGCATAACATATATGATGTGACAAATCCTATAGTTATATGCCATATAAACTATGGTCATCTATACAAGGTTCGATTGTAATGTCTAAGGCAAAAGGGTTATATCTCACACTAATACAATCTTATAATAAATCATTAATTACATACTTATTGTCACGCCCTAATCTATGGGTCCTACACATGACAACCGCCATAGATTCCTAATAAGCATTCTTTAAATCTAGAACACTTGCTAAGTACCTGTAAGGCTGAAATCATAAACAAATATAATATAATTTCAAAATAATAGATAAAGCACTTCCAAAATCAAACCATCCAAAACACCCAATCTTCATGATATTTCAAGGAACCACAAACACTTTTATTGGGAACATTTTGATTCTTTTCCATCAAAATGTAGAAGTAACATATCTCAAGCAAATCAAAAACAATATTTAAATCATTAAATATTGGTTTCCATTACTTAAACGAAGATACAATTCAAATCACAAAATAGCACCAGTGGACTAGACCTTTCTAAGTGAGTCGATTCTAGGGGTATACCTGAACTTCTCTATCCTAGAAGAATCACCACCACCATTAGTAGTCAACTAAGCGAACCTGAAACTAAAGGGTGAGGGGGGTGAGTATACGAGAGTATACTCCGTGAGTGAACTAAAAGTAAATATAAACAAATAAAGATTAGTTTATAATTAGAAAGCAGTTATAAGATACACTATAAACACTTCGATAAAAGAAATAACATTTGTTTTAGTTTAAAACCTCAAATTATAAATTAAAATCATTATGTTGGCTGCCTTTCTCGGAGATTTCCCTGACCCTGGGCATCTCGAGATCGTCAGTGGATTTTATATGCAATGAAATCATGCTATTTATAAAAATAGGTTTTGAATGCAAAGAATAAAACATGCATAGTTTAGTTTTATAAAACAAGCTCATCACTGACGTTTGCCTTGGATTAAGCACGGGATAACATCCTTGACTAATTTGATGAGACTCACAGGTGGTTAGATTCTATCATATCATCACAATAAACATCTATACACTACCCCCACCTGTGAAGTCTCCACTCACCTAGACGACCTCTCAAACAGGCCGACCTTAGGCTACCTCCCCTGTAGCTACAGTAAACAATCCCAGCCCACATGGCCGTCATCACCAATATATAAACTCGACACTCATGACCGTCATCACATCAAGTATAAAAATCTGGCCCACTGGCTGTATCATCATATAAGAAATATAAAGCTTGTCCCATTGGTCGTATCATCGACATATATCATCATTAAAACATAAACATGTAATAACTTGGCCGCTGACTATTTTTCATGAAAACAAGCATAAATAAAACCAAAACAGTATTTAGAAAATAATAGCATTGGTCAAATATTTATAAACAGTTACCAGAAATTATTCTTTTAAATAACAAAAGCATAAAATATCCACTCACAGCTTAAGAAGGGTTTACACTCCTTAGTTTTCCTTGTTCCTCGGATCGATACGCTAATTCCTTGCTCACACTCCATCGCCTAAACATATATACCAACTTATATCAATATACATTTCTAATATGAGTAAGATGATGCGTATGCGTGATATGCATGTTAGTCATAGTTTTTCTAAAATCGAAAAATACACTAAATCAATCAAATCCCTCGTTTCATACATAAACGCCTAAATATTAATGCTAAAAACCCACATTGCAGCTAAACTAACACAATTCGACTCGTTTTCACGGTTCTAACAAGTGGATCCCACACACTCGTCAGAACAATAATTTTAATTACTGTTCACGTCAAAACAAATTCTTAAAAATTATGTTTTTAACTTCTTACGACTTCCTCGACTCTATTACAACCCAAATAAGATTTAAAAACTAGAATACTTGCGATAGATCTATCGAAATCTATACAAATGCACAGTAAAATCCATCTTATAAAAATTGAATAAAACGCGAAACAAAATACACAGATGAGTTAGAAATGTAGCTACGAACCTCGTGGTAACGTAAGTTTTCCTCGATTTTGCTTATAAGTCAGAAAACCCCAATTTTTGTCCTGAAACCCTAGATGCTCTTTCCCGATCCCGTATTTCTACCACCAAATTGACCTTCCTGATGATTAGACGCGTAGAGAGTGATTGACAGGCGAAGAGAAATCAAAAATCCGACGAAATGTAGGTGGGAGGTGAAGAAGACAGAAGGAACAAGAGCGTGAGGGAGAAGGGACAAGGGAGAAAGAAAGAAGCAGAAATTGTGAAATCTGACCCTCAGCCCCCTTTTTATAAACTTAAGGGTAAAATTACCATTTTGCCCTTAAGTAATGCAAAGGAGAAGCTTCTAGAAGAGGATAATTTTTGTCATTTCACGTTGATTCGATTGAACAAATTATAGTTCATTTGAACAAATCACTCCTTTTGATCGAACGAATCAGGGTTCGTTTGAACTAATCCTTCGACGTCTATAGAAGTCAGAGAGCTTCTATTTTGTTGATCGAACGAGATCCAATTCGACCGAATGAACCAATGCTTTGACTGAATGAATGACTTTTTCGATCGAACGAATCACCTTATTCGATCAATCAAACCCTTCAAAATTAAATATGTCATTTTAATATTCCCGAATTTGAAAAATATCATTGGGATCCCACTCAAAATAAAATATACTTTTAATTACATTGAGGTCTCTACGTTCACGACCTCAAAATTTTATCTTAACAAACTCAAATCTTCAAAATAAATATGAAACCGTGTTGACATGTTAATGAAGTATGAAATGGGGGCAATTGTATCTACAGTAAAAAAGTAAAAATGATAATTATGCCATTGGATTACAGACACGGTGCTCACAAATCTACGCCCCTCAAAAAAATTTTATCACAAAACTTAACGTACCTTAGAACTGAAAGAGGTGGAGATAGCGACATTGCATCTAAAGCTCGGGTTTCCAAGTCATCTCTTCAATAGCATTACTCCTCTACAAAATCTTTACCATAGAAAAAACTTTACTTCTCAATATCCGCTCCTGACGATCAAGTATAGCTATTGGTTACACTTCACACTTCAAATCTTCTCTCAAATCAATAGGAGGCAACCCAATAACGTGAGAGGGGTCAAGAACGTACTTCTTCAACATGGATACATGAAAGACATCATAGATCATCTGTATTTCTGATGGTAGCTCCAACTTGTATGCTATTAGACCAATCCACTCGATGATTCTAAAAGGTCCAATGTACCTTAGATGAAGCTTTGCTCGATTTCGAAATCGAATCATTACTTTCTAGGGTGATATCTTTAGAAATACTTGTTCACTCACATCAAACTCTAGATCTCTTCTTCTATTATTCGAATATGATTTCTGTCTATACTGAGCTGTCTTCAACCTGTCTTGGATAATTTTTACTTTCTCCTTGGTAGCTTCAATCAACTTAATGTTGTCTTGCTTTCTTTTGCCCACTTCATCCTAGCATAAAGGATTTCTACACCTTCTTTCATACAGAGCTTCGTATGGTGCCATTCCTATGCTAGACTGATAGCTGTTGTTGTAGGCGAACTCAACCAATGAAAAATACCAATCTCATCTTTCTTGAAACTTTAATATACACCCTCTCAGCATATCTTCCAATATCTGAATGGTTCTTTCTGATTGTCCATCTGTTTAAGGGTGAAAAGCAAAACTGAATTTCAACCTTGTACCCATAGCCTTCTGGAGACTAGGCCAGAATCAAGATGTGAAACAGAGATCTCGATTTGACACAATTGTCATAGGTACACCATGACCCCTTACAATCTCTGCCACATATAACCTTACTAGTTTCTCCACTGGATACTTAGTTCTGATAGACAGAAAGTGTGCAGACTTAGTCAATCTATCCACAATCTCCCATATTGTATCATGTCCAGCTTGAGTACGTGGCAGTTGAAAGTTGCTAAGAACCATCTAACATCCTAGGATCACTAATGGTTGCCTATGCATTGTATTTAAATTTTTCATAAGTTTAAATAATTTAAACATAACAAGGCATCAAATATACCTCTAGGACTTTGCTTGGAACAAGCAACGAGCTTTTCCCTTTGCCTCTAAAGCATGCACACACCAACATGTCTTCAATGGTTTCAATGGAACCTTTGAAAACCTAGAATTTATCCATGACTTCCATAAGATATTTCATGGTTTCTACCCTTAGAAACCAACACACACACATGTTTGGAAGACTAGAAATGTAAGAAAATAATTTTTCATTTCTATCTTCCATTCCCTCTTTCTTTTCTTTGGTGGAAAATGAAAATACCATGAAAACCAAGCTTTCCTTTTCATGGCTTCAAGACCACCCGTAGGTT
>JAVXUL010145469.1:0-14514 GCA_035590515.1 Trichilia minutiflora
ATCTCGACAGAGGAATCTTTGATTTCCATATAAAGGAATTCAAGTTGAGGACATTCCAATCCTTCAGGAAGCTCAGGAATACTTCTATCAATTAAAGAAATTGCTGTGCATTTTCCGAGTGAATCCTTATTTGGCCATTTCCGCATATCCTCGTTTCTCACCACAAATGCATGTTGATCTCGGCAGGCAATTGATATGGCAACATCACGAACAACATCGTGCATAAAAAATTTTTGATTGCTATCACCCTCAAGCAACAAACAAGAGTCTTTAAGTTTACCGACCAAATCATATAGTTTACACCGTGCATCTTCCATCGTGTTGACTCCTTGAAATATACCCAACCACATACCATATTTAAACAAGTCTAAAGTGAAACGAGGATATAGCATTAGACTACAGAGCAGAAAAGTTTTCTCGAGTTGTTCATCTTCTAAATACTTGTAACTCAACTCAATAGCTGAATATGCCTCTCCCGACACTCCTTTAAAGTTTTCTGCGGAAGGTTTGAGGAGTTGCCGCAAAGCATTCTTCCATCGAGGCACGCTCTCGTCTTTTAATGCCCTTGCTATTGTAGTTATGGCAATAGGTAAGCCTCCGCATGCCTTGGCTACAGCAAAAGCTGTAGGTGTCAAATTGCAGTCTTCAACATTATCACCAGCCATCTTCTTAAACAATCTCCAACCCTCTTCTTCTTCTAAAACACCAATGGAGAAATCCTTTTGAGAACCCATACTTGACAGTACCTTACAACCTCTTGCAGTCAACAATAATTTACATCCTTTATGATGGTCTCCATGAGGAATTCCCACAGTTTCCAAGTCAAGACGTTTCCACAGATTATCCAAAACAACAAGGATCTTCTCATTTTTCAATCGTTCACGTAGCCTACTTGCTCTTGTCGATTCAGATTGCTCACGCAATTCCAGATTTAACTTCTCTGCAATTTCCTGTTGAATCTTTTTTGTATCTACGGTCTGAGATACCTCTGTGAAAACCACCTCTGCAAAGAGCTTTTCATTCTTGACTCGTCTTGCAACTTCCTTCACTAGCGTTGTCTTGCCAACGCCACCCATCCCATACACCCCAACGATGCTGATATTAGGTTTGGCTAATGCATTTTGTACTTCCGTTAGCGTCGACATTCTTGAGTTAAAAGCCTCGTAACCCTCGTCAGACGTAAGCCATACCTCTTCTGGAGCAGTACGGAAGGAAATGTGATCGGATTTCTTATTTGTCAGATGGTCTTCAACTTTCTTCCGTAGCAACTCCGCTTCGTTGCTAAGTTGATAGCGCGATTTTAAATTAGAACATAACCCCTTGAAACATCTCTTCTTTGTTGCTGTCTTCCCTTCATCTACTCTTATTTCCCCTCCTGCTGCTGCTACTGTCTCTTCATCTTCTCTAATTTCCCCTGCTGCTACTGCGAGTGTCTGTACGCCTTCTCCAATTTCCCTTGAAGTTGCTGCTGCTGCTAATATCTTCGCGTCTCCAATATCCCCTGCTGCTGCGGTCTCTTCATCTTTTCTAATTTCTCTTGCTTCCTGGTCATCTCCGATGATCTCTCTCGCTCTCTGCAGCCAATTTTGAATCTCCATTTCAATATTTCCTGCCGTCTCCAGCCAGGTCTGAACATCACCGTAAATCCCATCTCCGTTATTCTTCGCCGAATCCACTCTGTTCTGGAGAGTCGTACTTTCAGCTTTCAGGTCCTTGACTTTTTCCTTCAGCAGCTTAAAGTTCCCTTTGAAATCGCGCCAACGATTAATTCGGTGTGCTACTGGTGGAGACAAACATTGGGCAACACTTACAACAGCACTAAATATATCCGCCATCTTTCAAAATCTCTCTCTTTTTTGGGTTTTTAAGAAGTTTCAGAAAATAATTGAAGGTATATCAAAGGAAATAGAAATGGAACAGAAACAACAAACACAAATGGTGCATGAAAATCACAATCAGATATAAAAAAGGAAAAAGAAAAAAGTCAGGATTCCTAAAAGTTGATCTTTGCAAACTGAACAACAGAAAAGAACAGAGACTACAACCGCAAATGGTGTATGAAGATCAGAATCAGAGATGAAGTGTGAAGAAAGTTTGAAATGTATGAAAAACAGTCTCAAAATTTTCAATTTTCATTTTCTAAAATTTAACAACAATTTTAACAACAATTTTTTTCAGATATAAAAAAGGAAGAAAGTCAGGATTCCTAAAAGTTGATATTTGCGAATTTAACAACAGTGATTTTCATCATTTTCAAAATCTCTCTCCTTTTTTTTTTACCGAAATTTCAGACAGTAATTGAAAGTAGATCAAAGCAAACAGAAATAGAACAGAGACTACAAACACAAATGGGGTATGAAGATCAGAATCAGAGATGAAGAGCGAAGGATGTCTGAATGTACGAAAAAATACACCGTCTCTAAATTTTCAAATTTCATTTTCTATTTATTTTATATGAAATTACATAATTATCCTCATATTCTGTTAACTTTAATATTTTCAACAAAGAATTTTTAGGGCTACTTCTTGTTCACATGATTGATGCAAAATAATTTTGTTCCTTGAATTTTTTTCCTTATTTTTATGTTTTACAGGGAATGTTGACAAATCATTTGAAGTACAAGGCTACAAATTTCTCACATATGATTATATATTTAAATTTTTTGTTATAATTTTCAATTTTTTATTATATTTATTAATTTTTCTTTACACTTTTATGTTTTAAAATATTAACACAAAAATTAGAAATGCAAAAATAAAAAAATAACAAAAATTTGAAAAAAAATACTTTAATGTATTTATATAAATTAAAATATAAAAATAAGCAAGTGTTTTTTTAATATATAATTTAATTATAAAAAGTGGATGCGAAATATGAAGTGATTTGGATGACGATGAGAGAATGTAAATCGATAACTCACTATAATTTCAGTTAATTTAAAGGACAAATATTGACCAATAATTTTTAATAAACATGAATAATTAAATGTAGAAAAAGAGTTATCTCATTTACGCCTGTGAAATATTATATTACGATTAGAATCATTAAATGTCGACTGGCCAGCCTTCTCCTTCTTTCTTTCTTTCTTTCTTTCTTTCTTTGTTTGTTTTCTTTTTTTAATACAGAAGAATTCTCGCACCCAATCATATCGAGGTATCGATTTATCAGTCCTGATTAAATTAATCACCTTTTTTTTTATACGAAAAAATTCACATATACTTAATTATTAATATAACATTTAATTATATTCAAATCGAACACTTATTTCATAAATATATATTCACATATCATACGACATTTATTTTAAATCTAATTTTTGACATTGATATAAAAATAATATACAATAATATTAAATATAAAATAAAATTCTGATCTAATTTTTTTAAAATTTTAATAAAAAAATTTTAAAATAAGAACCAAAACCTAAAACCTTAATATCTTAAGGCCAACTCTCATTATCACACTATTCCTAAAGGATTTTTCGATTAATCAGCCTTTATCATGCCGTGGACTAAAATTTATATTTGATAACTATATACACGGAGAGAAAATCATAAGAAAAAAACTATCACTCAAAGAAAAAGTTTTGAAGAAAGAAACACTTGCCTTCATGTTTTACTTAGTTGATCGTAACTTATCGGAATATATACGTAAAATAATATTACATTGCACTTTAATTTTTATTTGACAAGACACGTTAATTAATTAACAGTAACTAAGAAAAAGACGTGACCCTACTTCGTTCATTCAAATTTACCATTTATTATTTGTTTGTTTATTAGTTTCAAAGAGATAAAAGTGTTATCTATCAATTTATTTTTATAGGGGTTCTAAAAACACACTATCTTTTTAATAATTATTATAATCATAATTAGTGTTAATAAATTTTTTATTTTTTATTACTGTAATAACGAGATTTTAGTGAATTTTTTATTTTTTTATTACTGTAATAACGAGTTCTTTTGTATCAAAATTTGTTTTTTCTTCTTTTTACTATAATATCATGATATTCTTGCTTTTTTCTTAATTTTGTTACCTGAATATTATTGATTTAAGTAAGTTTATTTATTTTTTTATTTGATTTTTTCTCTATTTTTATTCATTTGAAATATTTAATATTTTTAATAATCTTTTTATGTGTTTAGTTTTATATTTTTTAATACTAATTTATTGAGCATTCATATGATTTAATTTTTAAATTAAAATTTTAAGTTTGAATATTGGATATATTGCTTTGTTAAAATATCAAAAAGATTATAGATTTTAAGTAAATATTTTTTGAATATAATATAATATAATATTAAATTAATTTAATTTAATTTAATTAATATTTATTTTTAATTTAATTAATATTTATTTTTAATTTAATAAATTAAATTTTTTAATATACATATAAAAATTTTTTATTAAAAATTAAATTTGTTTGGATGATCTTTAAATGTAAAGATCACAAAACTTTGAATAAAAAACAAAAAGAAAAAAACATAAGATCCACTGAAGGCGCAATCAATAGTCTGCTTTTTATCATTGCATACAGATGGATACTACCGGTAAGAAGTAAATAGTTGAAGGAAGTGTTGCATCGAACTGCCCCTTCTATGTGGTGGAAAACCATCAATCCAGTTGGCTGACTGAGGGTAGGGTACGGTTTCGTGGCCGTACGAGCTCGCATTTACTGATTCTGATTAAAAGTCTGCAGCTGAACTGTAAACATTGAAATAAGAGACATGACTTTTAATTATTTCTGATTAAAAAGGCTGCAGCTGAGCATAAACAGTAAAATCAGAGACGTAATGTCAGAATGAAGATAAAATAATAAAATCAAATAGAATTATGACCCCTAGCATTACTAGTGTCCACTTGGTTTGGCAGTCCCATCCTAATATTGGTTCAGATTTTGGAATCTTTATTTGTCCAGCTGGAGATGGAAACGGATAATCCTTATTAATAATTTAAATTTTAAATTAAATTAAATTTAAATCGTTAAATTATTAAATTAAATATTTAATAAGTTTTTTAATATTTTTATTTTATTATTATTATAATTTTAATTTTAAATTTATAATATCTTAATATTAAATTAATAATTCTTTTATAAATAAATCTATAATAATTCAAATTATTAATATTAAATAAAAATTTAAAAGTATATATATTTTTTATCTATTATATAATATAATAAATTATATATATTTGAAAGAAAATATAAGAATGACACGTGAATGTCGTGTCAACAAGATGCGTAACAGGTGATTATAAGTAATCCTACACAGCTCTCGTCTCAGATGCACCACTCCCCAGATATCTCAATGCTCGAGAAAGCCATGGTTTCAAACGAATTCCATCCCAGGAATCCCCTTTATCAGAGATTTCATGACCCCAGTAAACTTCATTCCAGATAATCAATCCTAGGAGAATCACTGGTACTTAAGGATCTTTGCCGCCTCAGGTGTCAAGAAGACAAGGGCTCCTTCTCAGGCATTTCGCGATCATCCACAGTACGTCTCAGATATCCAACAGTAAAAGTTGAGATCAATCATTGCCCCAGCGATCCGGATAACTTCTCAGGGGAATCATCGCAGGCCAAGATTCTTTCGACAACCAACTTGCAGGCAATCCCTGATTAGGACGAGGAATTCCTAACTAGAATATCAGCAGACGTGTGTCCCTTTCTTCAATAAAAAATAGGAATGGTTGCTGACAGTTGACCCCTTAAATACACCTGTCCCATCCTTTGACCCTTTTCAGATGATAGGACAGTGTCATGCCTATGCTTTTGCAGATGTGACAGCATCATTAATGAAATTCAACTGTACACTGTCCTATATCAAACATCACATCCTTCTCATTCTCCGATTCCAAGTCACTGTTCAGGGGAGCACTATATAAAACAACTTTCTCAACGGGTAAAGGGTTGGCATTCTTCACCCTTGGAAGGGAACTTTAGACATTTTTCACCACACTTTCAGCACTTTCGCATGGGGAGGATTTGAGAGAATATCACTAGCATCTCTCTATTTGATCTCTATTTGGTATCTTTTTTACACACTTCCTCTCATTTCGGTCATTTTCGATTTCTTTATGCTATTTTTGCCAAAAATCATTTCCTTTTCCTCCATATTATTTATGACTTATGTATCGGAGTTTTTTCGTCAGAAACCCCTCCCGATGTCACTCCGTAGGTGTTTACTGCCTTTACAGACTTAGGAGGTGAAACTTTGTCGGAAACAACCACGCTTTCAGTCCTTCTCCGATGGAAGAATCTCCGTTCAACAGCAGCCACATCGTCCTCACACCTCACCAACTGAGTCATTCCTCGTTGATCTTGAGGAGGGTCTACGGACAATTCTCGCACAACCGTTGGCGTCGTTCGTGGGGATCAAACAAAAAGCCATTGAAGTACCGTACGTGGAGGAAGAAAGGAGGAAGAAATATTTTCTGAGAAAATATTTTCTGAATGGTTTTTTTTTTAGAAAAATTCAGAGATGACAGAAAGAAGACAAGCAGAGGAAGGTTCTAGCTCTAGCAAAAGTACTGCCTATACAAGAGATAGACACATGAACAAGTTTCTGGCAAGTAGGGCTGAAGCGTTAGAGAGGAAACTATTAGAGGTTAGGAGGCAAATGGCAAGAGAACCCGTCTCTCTAAGGGAAGGGAGAACGCCACTTGTTTCTGAAGAGCAAGAAAGTCAAATTCCCCAAAACGATCATGCAGAGAGAATTTGGGGATCCAGAGAGGTGTATGACCATGTGCCTGAGAAGAGACTAACACCTAAGCAAAAAGGAAATGTTAAGGTGACTGAGTGGTCGGAGGAACTTCATCCGCCTCAGGGGATTAACACCTCCTTCAAGATTTATGAAGGGTGCGAGCATCAAAGAAATATTAGTGATGAAGATTTCAAAAGGATGGGTCAATCAAGAGTTGAGCCCGGCCTTACTTCCACAGATATGAGGTGTTACCTCAATAAGAAACATGTCCGGGAGAAGGAAGTAATAGTAGCAGTCAACAGAAAGGAGATGGAAGAGTGTGTAAAGAGAATGCTACATGAAATGGGGGCTTACAACATCCCTACTCAGGGAAGAAATCCAGAAGCTAGCAAAGCCCCCACCTATGGGTCCATGTCTCCTTTTTCAGAGGAGATATTATCTTTAATCCTTCCTGGGAAATTCAAGATACCCCAGCTGCCTCTCTACTCATGAAAGACTGACCCTTCCTTGTACGTTGACATGTTCAAGGAAATGATGCTTATTCAAGGGTTGACTGAGTTACAAATGTGCCGTCCTTTTCACTTAACTTTAGAAGGGCTAGTAAGGCGTTGGTACAAGAGTCTACCCCTAACTAGCATCACTAGTTTCAGTCAACTGGTGGCACTTTTTAAAAATGAGTTTAGGGGAGTTGTAGCCACCAGTTGAAATCTGAGCACATTGCTGTCAATATGCCAGGGAGCAGGAGAAACGTTGTAAACCCTGGTCGGATCAGGTATATTGAAGGCCCATCTGCCAAGGTATCATAAGCCCAATTAGGCATCCTGTATGATTAAGACCTGGTTCATACTAAAGTATAGTAAACCCTGGCTGGGTCAGGTATATTGAAGGTCCATCCGCCCAGGTATCATAAGCCGTTAGGCCTAATCAGGCATCCTGTGTGATTAAAATCTAGTTTGTACTAAGGCGTAATAAACCTTGGCCAGATCAAGTATATTGAAGGCCTATCTGCCCTAGGTATCATAAGCCCTTAGGACCAATCAAGTATCCTGTGTGATTAAGACCTGTTTCATATTAAGGTATAGTAAACCTTGATCGGATTAGGTATAGTGAAATCCTCCCCGTCCCAGGTATCATAAACCCTTAGGCCTAATCAGGCATCCTATGTAATTAAGACCTGGTTCATACTAAGAAGTAATAAACTTGGGCGAGTCAGGTAAAGCTAATGTTAAGATTGGCTATAAGCTTTAAAATCCCTTAACACTTAGTAAATTATCAATCCATGATCCGTCTCAGGTGCTATAAGCCCTGGGCACCATCAGGCATTCTTGAGTGATTAAGACTTGATTGAGTGAGGCGTGGTAAACCCTGGTCGAATCTAGATCAAGATATTGAAGATTCGAAGACCTTCGAAGAGCCCCACCAAAGCCCCCTCCCCCTCCAATGTTTTGAAAGGACACCTAACCCCGAAGAATTTACAATCAATTTTATAAGGTTAGTAAATTCATTAAATCCATTCGTTACGAGGGTATGACTTATGAGTGAAATTGTCAAAGTTAGTTCTTCGTTAAGTCATGAAAACAGAAAACATGTACAAAGGAGAATTAAAACAAAAATGTATCTCTATTTATCAGAAGAAAAGTATACATGTTTATACTGGAGTGGGGACACATATATAAGGAGGTCAGGGAAAGCCACAAAAGTCTTGCAAAAATGTCCTAAGTCCAAAAAAATATATATTGAAGAGTCATCTTTCTTTACCCCAATAGTTTTACCACCTGGTCTTCGACCTGGGGTATAAAGGCAACATCTCCATTTCCTTGACCTTGGGCGGGGGCAGGGGCAGGGGCAACTTCCTTCGGATTTTCTTGGGGAGTGGGGGCCTCCTTCTCTTCATCAGCTGGGTCCCCTTCTTCGACAGCCTCTATTATCTCCTAGGTCGAAGTCTCAGGGGATTCCTCTACAGCAGATGTTTCTGAAGTGCCCGGGATATCCCGGTCTAGTAGCTCAAAGAGCCATCTCATGTCTAATTACGGATACTCTCGGAGAAAAAAGCGGTTGGTCAGATCAACGCCCACATTTACTCCTTCGTCATACTGAGCCTCGAGTTGAGAGGGTACTATTCATAACTTTTGAGATTACTCATCGATACAGTATTACAAGGTTCTATTCATTTCCTCCAGGGACTTGCACTCCTCCCGGGCAGCCTCGAGTCTCCCTTCAATTTCCTCATAACAAATGACGATCCTAGAGTTTTGCTCTTTCAACTGGGCGTTCTCATCTCTTATAGTCCGGCAGATGTTATTCACTTCTTTGAATCGATCTTTGGCTATCTTCCTGACCTTCTCAGCCTTGTCCTTCTCTTTTTCCAACACTGGGACCCAGGCCCCAACCTTGAATAACCTTTCTTTGTGGGCCCACTCCCTCTGGACCCATTGGGATTTCTCTAAGAGAAGCTGAGACTTCTCCCCTTCCAGGTCAGAAATCTTGGTCATCATCTCCTCCCTTTCCCTGGAAGCACTTCCCCGAGTTAGAGAGATGGCTTCTTGAGCCTCCTGAGCCCTCTTCTCTAGCTTCTTCACTGTATCAACTGCTTTTTGCCTAACTTGGATGGCATCCTTAAAGTCTTTAGCAAACATGTTCAGAACAAAGGCATTCTGCATAAGAAAGACACTGGTCAGGCAGTTGTCCAAGAAACTATTAACTAAGACTTGGATTTTTAAAGTGAAGATTAAATTATCCAATGGGCGTGAAAGCTCATGGGTTCAAGCGCTTCGTCAGGAGACATGTCTCCTATCTCCCTGCTCTCTCCGAGAGAAACTGCTTCCCTACCCTGATTCAACAAGGAGAGTAGATGCCTAAGATTTTCCCTTTTGTCTTCAGGGAAATCTTCCATTACTATAGCATCTGAAACTCCCGCCGCCTCAATCTTCGGGGGAAAGGGGTCTTCAATTCCAAAGAGGAATGAGTCATCTTGCCTCCGCTCTAGGACCTCGTCTACCCTGGTCTCCTTGTTCTTATCCTCCCCTAGGGTTTCCCTAGGGCCAACTGCCCCTCCTATACCCTGTCCTGAGACCTGGGTGGCTATAGCACCATCCTTAACCACCGGGATAATTTTGGGCCCAGGATCTACGGGGCGAGGAAGAGAATCGGCTTTTTCTTCTTCTTCCTCGCCTTTTTCTGACCTTCCTCCAAGTGCCTCTTGCCCTTGTCTTTTACTTGGGACAAATCAATTTTGGAGGGGCGCTTCTCTGATTCGTCCCTGGGCAGCTCCTTGAAGGAGATACCCTTTTGTTTAAGGGAATCCGTCTTTTTGCCCCCCTTCTCAAGGGTCTTCATGGCATCTCCCTTCGCGGGCCCCTTACCCTTATCAACCGAGGTCTTCTGTTTGGGGTCAGTCGACTCCACCCTCTTTGGATCCTATCTTGAAAGCAGCCCCTTCAACACATCGGCTGCTTTTTGTTTCCTGTCTGCTACAGTTCTCTTCGTACCTATAGCGACTCAAAAATAGATAAAGAGGTCAGGAAATTCAAAAGGAGAAAAGATTTACTTGACTACAAGTATCAAAATAGCACTAAAGGTTTTTTGCCTTTGCTCATGTGAGTTCTAATCTTTGTTAACTCATTTCTGGTCGTCATTTTCGATACCAGCCCAAATTTTACCTGAGCATCTATATTCAGGAGTGCTCTAACATCGCCAGGAACCAGAGATTCCACCTTGTTGGCTATATCAATCGGGATCCTCGATTGTTCCCTATTGATTTCTGCATAGAAAGAGGTCAGCTAGAATATTTTTTCAACAAGCAATGATTCTCATATTTTTTAGTTTGTTATACCTAGCTACTGAAAAGTTGTGTGAATGGGGTTATGAAGAGATCCTGTCCAATTACCACTAACCATAAACCAACGATCTTTCCAGTCCTTGTTATAGGAAGAACTCCCCTTTAGCTTTGGTTGGAATTCTGGACGGATTTGTAGATAGTACCATCCCAGATACTGGCTGGTATTTTTCTTGAGGGTGTAAAAATACAGCACCTCATCTAGGGTGAGGGCGGGAGATTTCGCTTCAGCTTTCAACACGAACAAGCCCTCTAAGAACCTCCAACTATTTAGGGTCAGTTGGTAGGAAAGAATGCCGAAAGCCTCGAACATCCACATGAAATACGATTGGAGGGGAAACCAAACCCCCAACAACAAGTGCCCCTCATTGAAAGCAACTTCTCCTGATCTTAGAGCACTCAAGATTTCTTCTGTTTTGGGGACCCTGAGCCAAATGTCCTTAAGGATGTTGTATATTTGGCGATAAGTGTCCAAGTCTGCCTCAGTGATGGTCGAAGGGAACCAATTCGTTTCATTGGGTCCCCTGGCCAGGGCTTGCCTGGTGGTATTCCTCCCATCCTCTCCCTTCTCATAGATGGGGGTTGCAACATGGGTAAACTCCTTCCAATGGCAGTATCTTTTGAATTTTCTTCACCAGCCATCCTTTGTGAAGAATTTCAATAAAAAATATAAGAAGCTGATGAAGAACAGTGAGAACAAGAAGCAAAGAAAGAGTTTCGGAAGTAGAAAAATCCAAAGAAGAAAGTGAGTTTTTGTGAAAATGACAGGCAAAGAGGGGGTATATATAAGAGGAGAGAAGTGATCCCTGCCCTTGATCTGAATGACTGGGGAGTCATCTCGTGTCCCGAGCCATAAATGCTCCCCCAAGGATCGAGAAACCGTCACATCCCCTCAATAGTATTTCAACACATGGTGCGATCCCAACCAAGCATTCAAAGCCGTTCAGTACTCGAAGAGCCGCCTTTTCAGTGACAACTGTTGACAGGTAAGGCGTGACTTTTGACAGGAGCAGTTAATAACAGAACGAAGATCCAGGCAGGACACATCATCAACAGTGTAACGGCTCCATTAGAAGGCAGAGAAGGGATCTCAGGGACCATAAAGCTTCCACACTATGCCAACTGTCTTAGTAATTGACTACTCCACCAGTCAATTTGATCCACCTGAGCCTGCATTCTTCCCTGGGACGGATCGTCTCAGGCATGATTTTTTGGCGCAAGTCTTACAGGTCTCACACTAGAAACTTGGCGACTGGATGTTTGAGAGAAAATTTTGGAGTGACACGTGGATGCCCTGTCAGCAAGATGTGTGACAGGTGGCCATGGGTAATCCTACACAGCTCTCGTCTTAGATACACCCCTCCCCAATTATCTCCCTGCTCAGGGAAGCCTTGCTTTCAGGCGAATTTCATCCTAGGAATCTCCTTTCTCAGGGATCCCATGGCCCCAATAAGCTTCGCCCCCGGTAACTAAAGTCCTAGGAGAATCACTGGTGCTTCAAGATCTTTACCGCCTTGGGTGTCAAGAAGACAAGGGCTCCTTCTCAGGCATTTTGCGATCATCCACAGTATGTCTTAGGCATCCAACAGCGGAAGTTGAGATAAATCACTGCCCCAGCGATTCGGATAGCTTCTTAGTGGAATCATCTCAGGTCAGAATTCTTTCGACAACCAATTTGCAGGCAATCCCTGACTAGGACGGGGAATTCCTAACCAGAGTAACAGCAAACGCGTGTCCCCTTCTTCAATAAAAAATAAGAATGGTTGCTGACAGTTGGCCCCTTAAATACACATGTCCCATCCTCTGACCCTTTTCAGATGATAGAACGGTATCAGGCCTATACTTCTGCAGATGTGACAACATCATTAATGAAATTTGGCTATACACAGCCCTATGTCAGACATCATATCCTTCCCATTCTCCGATGCCAAGTCATTGTTCAAGGAGACACTATATAAGGCAACTTTCTCTACGGGCAAAGGGTTGGCATTCTTCACCCTTTGTGGGGAACTTTGGACATTTTTCACCACAGTTTAAGCACTTTCGCACGGGGAGGATTTGAGAGAGTATCACCAGCATCTCTCTTTTTTATCTCTGTTTGGTATCTTTTTTACACACTTCCTCTCATTTCGGTCATTTCCGATTTCTTTCTGCTGTTTTCGCTGGAAACCATTTCCTTTTCCTCCATATTATTTCTGACTTAGGCATCAGAGTTTCTTTATTGAGAACCCCTCCCGGCGTCACTCCATAGGTATTTACTGTCTTTACAGGCTTATGAGATAAAGTTTTGACGGAAACAACCACACTTTCAGTCGTTTTTCGATGAAAGAATCTTCATTCAATAACAACCATATCGCTCTCACACCTCATCAATTGAATCATTTCTCATTGACCGTGAGAAAGGTCCACGGACAATTCTCGCACCAACAATAAATATTCTAAATTTAAAATCTAACCCATGAATTTAAATAGATTTAAAATATTAATATTAATTTAAATTAAATTAATTTATAATATGTTATTAAATTAAATTAAATTATTGAAACATTTTGTTTAAGAAACTATCACTAAAAAAGCTCTATTGAATTAAATTATAAGTTTTTTTAATATAAAGTATTATAAAATAAAAAATAAATTATAATTTAGTATTTATATATAATAAATTTTTTACAAGTATTTATCAACATAAATTATAAATAAAATTTTTTTATAATATAAAATATTATAGTTATTTTATAATTTAAATAAAATATTTAAATTATTTTATTTAATTTTTATAAATTTAAATTATAAAATAAAAATAAATTCATAAATTTTTATGAATATAAAATAAAATATTTAAATTTAATTTTTAAAAAATATTTTTAATATAAAATATTAAAATTATAAATTAAATTTAAAATATTTTTTAAAAAATAATTATTTTAATTTAGAGATTTATAAGATAAAAATAAAAGACTTATAGGATAAAAATATGTATTTTATTTTTAATAAAGAAGCTATTAAAAATTTATTTTATTTTATATTTATTAAAATTTATGAATTTATTTTTATTTGATAATTTAAATTTATAAAATTTTATTTTTTATTTTATTTTTTTATTTGAGAAATTTTATAAATATAAAATTGTAAAAACATATTTTTTATGATTTTAAATCTAAAAACATTTTTTAAATTTTTTTATTAATTTTAATTTTAATAAAATTAAAAATATTATTTTATTAAAATTACGATTTTATAAGTTAAAATTAAGATTTTAATAATATTGTTTTTAATTATTTACTTCTTACACGTAGTATCCAGCTATATGCAATAATAAAAAGTAGACTGTTGGGGCTGGGGCTGGGTTCAAGTTTGAACACAACAGCCATGCTCAGCTTATCCCAGGTTGGTCATTAGTCATTTCACAGAGGATCATTTCATTAGTCAAGCTTATATTAATAAATTTATATAACTGTTTGTGTATAAATTATAAAACAAATTGAATGAAAATTATTTATGTATTAATTACTGAATAATGAAACCTAGAGAGGAGACTGAATTTCAACGAAAATTTAGTAAAAAAATATATAAAAAAATGGGATAATAATAGATGATCTATGAGTTTTTTAAAAAAATAAAAATTTTTATTTTTACTAATAATTTATATAAATATTTGTTAATAATGTTTAAAAATATATATAAAGAACAAATATTTAGCGCAAGACTACCAATTTTATACAAAACACGAATAATTAAATGTAAATAACGACTTAACTAAGCTTTCTCATTTATACTTTTGAAATATTATACTCTAAATAGAATCATCAAATGCTTTTAATATAGTATTATATTATAAGTTTTTTAATTTTGTGATTTGATTTATTTTTTATTTATTTAAAAAATAAGATATTCGATTGATGCATTTAATTTATTATTTTTTTAAAATTGATTTATCAAAAGCTCATGTGATTAAATTTTTTTTAGCTATT
>JAVXUL010145480.1:0-29865 GCA_035590515.1 Trichilia minutiflora
GTTTTGTTTCTATCTAATACATTTCTACACATTTCAATATACATAGAAATACATAACAATGTATAAAATGCACATATCAAAAATGTGTAACATGTATACATACACTACAAAAATATATGCATACATTAATCAAATGTATAAAGATTAGTATATATATAAGTATCATGCATTTAAAAAAAAGTAAATACACTAAAAAAACATTTTAGCTTACATATGCATTGAAATCCTATATATCGAGTTGATAAATCCCATCTTGACAATCATTTGCATCCCGATATAAATAACACATTATCAAATCAATTTCTTATATAAGATGTGATTAGTCTCGTACTTATATATCATATGAACTATGTGTATCTATATTAGATAATGATTGTGATATCTCAAACTGAAGGATTACTTCATACACTAATACAATCAAATAACGAATCATTGATTGCATACATTCCATATGATTCATCATTCCTTTGATCAAATTTAAAAAACGGTTCTCTAATTGTTAATGTCTTAGTGACATGACATTTATTATCACTCGCACTAATATCATCCTATGATATTCATCGGAGATATTCAGTATACCTACTAAGCAATGTTAATGTCCAATTGATACTATGCATATAGGAACAGCCTAGATAATTCAATTATCTAGGTATTCATATGCTTACTCCATTCATTAGTATAATTAGAAAAGGAAAGCAACATACACATATGAATAGTCTATGCTCTATGTGTTCATAAATCCTAAAGGGTGTGTTCAAGTCCCTTTGCTTGGGCTCCTTCCTTTTCAGTTGCTCTATGACTTTTCTTTTTTCTTTCTCATCCTTCGTATACATTCTCTTTAAAGGAGGACTCTCCAATGGCTTGCTTGCACCAAACTTGCCTCAGGTTACTTTCTCTATAAGCCATACTCTTTTGTCAATCCCTTTTTCACCATTACTAATACTATTCGTCTCTATTCTTGATGGCATTATCACCTTTAGTGGCAGTGCACCTTGTAGCATATTTTTTGTTTCTATCAACTTCCTCTCTAATGTTTGCATCCATTAATCCTTTTCCATATACTTTCTTTCACTCTCTGCTAATTTTTATGCCAATTCAATGACAACTCTATCATCTGTCATATTCTCTATCTCAGAATTAGATTTAAGAGATAGTTCAATGCTATAATCTAATTGTCTATTATAACTGTATTGATGGAATTCTCTTTGTCCGTTTGTTTACACATCTCCTTGTAGTGTAGGTCTTAGTTTTTCCTATAAATACCTCTTTTTAATAGGATTGAAACGAGAACTTTTTATTTATTTTTACACAAATGACGTAACTATTTATGCACAAAAATTCTTGTTGGGTTTCCAGGTACCAAATGGTAAGAAGCTAGTGGTTAAAGGCTTGGGGACCTGCAAGCACAAGAAAGAATTAGGAGAAAAGCAGGCTTTTGACGAAAATTCTTTTATGCTTAAGTCAGTTTAGGATTTTGTTTTATAGAATGAGATAGTATTTTGGCAGAATTTCGGTATCTTTGAAAGCACACTTTTTTTATAGTGATTATTGCCTTGTATAGAGTTTTCCATATTGTGAGTGACTAACCCTAGAGATTGTTGGGATTTTCTTAAATTAATTTCGAGATTATAAATACATGATTTCCTCTCATTAACTCCAAATTATAAGGAAGAGATTTTAATAACACAAATCACATTTATCCCTTATCAAATTTTGCCTTCAAGATATTTCATGAGATATTTTAGGAAAGATTAAATTGGAGAATAACTACTTTAATCTTATCCCTTTAGTCATTATCTATTTATCCCTCTCAAGTTTGTTTAGGTATCTAGAAATAAGTGTCAGGCCAAGGGGCAGAGCTCTAAGGTGTAGGCTCTTATCATGAGGCGATTCTCTCGTAATAAATCTTAATGGTAAATTTTATCCGAGGTGAATGTTTTTTTATTAGTCTTAATAATAGATTACTAACCAAATTTAGTTATAACCTCTCCTAAGATGAGTATTTCTTCATCAGGTTCAATTGTATATCTAACTCAAAGCGAGTATTGCCTAACCAAGCTTTAACAATAGCTTTAGCTTTAGTGTCTCCTTAATCAAAGTAAATTGATCTCTTAGGTAGGGTCAACCTTAATTAAACTCTTGGTCATTCTTTCATAACATAAGATAAAAATTTTAATTATTAAATATTAATATTATTAAAACTTAATAATAGTATATATTCTTTTAACTTTGTTTCAAGTACAACCCATGCACTGTAATACCTAACAAAGCCTTATTCGTAATTATTTATGGTTAATAAAACAATTTAAGTAGGAGAAATTGATATCCATATAAGGTGATTAAAAGATAAACTTGTTGACATTATATTGCTTGTCTTGGTGAATGATAAGTATAATTGTCCCACTTCCCACTAGATGCTTGTCGTTTCTTTTTCCCTTTTATTATTTGAAAGGCTGCTGGTTGTTTCTTGATAATTGATTAGTTCCAAATTCAAAATTGGTGACACAGATGGAGATTGATCTTGAGGATTACTTGACACGAACTGAGAAGTATTCTAAACTTGGAATTTGATGAACGGTTGAAATTTTAGTTCATAATTGATGGTTATCCTTAATATTAAGAAATTTCAAAATGAAAAGATCTTTTATTATTGAAAATAAAATCTGAACAATTTGAGTTAAGAAAGTAAATTTGAAAGCGACAATCAAAAAATAGAGTTATTATTCGTGAAAAAAAAAATAAAAGGATTATTCTTTAGAGAAATTGGAGAATTTTAAAGACCAAAATGCATCCTCATGCTTTTGCTCACAAAATATCTGTTTATGAAATTATATGAAAAGAACCTAAATTAAAATAAAATAAATGAACTTTTATGGATGATAAATTGATGGGAACATAGATCTTTCAAATGATACATTTTTCCATTGATGAGAACAACTTCTTTGAAACACTTTTAGATTGGGCCATCTTCTAGCAATTGCAAAAAAAACAAAGATGCTATTGAATTGATTCCTTCTTCGGCCCATTTGAAAGTTTTAGGAAAAATTATCAAATTAAATATTTCAAGGAATAATTCACTTATTTCTTTATGTGATTAAAATAGAATTTTGTATCAAAATAAAATATTAAAAAATCAAAAAATATAATAAAAGAGATATATTAATTTTGCATGGAAAACCCATAAAGAAAAAATTCTGAGATACTATTTTAGTTATATTAAATAATAAGATTACAATCGAATCTCTCTAAATATCACAACAGATTCATCACTCTCAAGAATAATATTTTGACATTTTATAAGAAAAATAAAGGGTCTCATTAAGTAGACTAACAAATTAAAAATTAAAAAGAGAATACTTATTTAATTATCTCTCTTATAATTCTTTCGCTCTTTTTCTCTCTATTTATCACACTTTTTATAATCTTTTTCTGTGTATGTTCTAAAAAACTAGAGAAAGTTATTTTTCATATAATCATATTCTTGTCTTAATTTTATATAATAACATTTCTATATAAAAATTTATTTTTCTTTATTTAAATAGAAAATTTTTTAATATAAGAAAAGAGTTTTTAATATAAGAAAAGTAAAATCTTAAAAGAAAATGCCTACCAACTTGCTGAAAGATGGTTTGCCAATGGATTCTAATCCATTATACTTGTCTAGTAGAAGTAGGCCGAAGAGTTTTCAAACCACCGCTACCTTTATAAAATAAAAAAATAAATAAGAGAAATTGATGTGAGATTTGAGAGAGAATAGAATCAATGCAGGGCGGGTGGCTGTAATGCTGGCCGACCAGTTAGTATTAGTTGTGGTTTCACGGGATCCAATAGCAATAGGCATGTGGTAGTTAAATGATATTATTGAAAATTATGATTCATTATCAAACACGTAAAGAAAACAGCATTGCTATGCTACCAAATATCAATTTCAATTGTTTGCTTTTTTAGTGTATGAATGTGATATAGTAGCCTTTGAAAATTCAACAGAATGGTTTGTAATAATTTATGCGAACCATTTTTTTTAAAGCCCATCTATATTCGACTTAAGTAAGAGATTAAAAATATATTTCATCTTTATCCACCTATTTGCCTTGTAACTAACCAACACAAGTTACTTGGTAGCCTTTGTGTTATGTTTAGTCTGATTTCTACTCCTACTCAAATGACAATAACCATACACCAACTGTTGTACACGAAAAATGGGTTTCAGATTTTCCATAATTTAGAAAAGCGGTATTGTAGTTGAAGAATACATATAATCTGCAAGTAATGTTCTTTCAACCAAAATTTACATAACAGGCCAGCTCACTGGCATTATCTCCCATAATTTGATTCTCTCCTCTCCTGAAGCTACAAGATATTGATATACAGAAAGAACAGCCTATTGTGGCCCTAAAAAACGGCTACAGAAAATGCTGAGCATCATGCAGCAAGTGGAAAACTAGTGAGTTGTTCTTGTTCAATCAGAAGCAATGTCATTATCAGCACTCCATATCTCTATCCATGGTATAAACAGGTATTTGCCAATTCTTAGTGTTCTTCTTTGGATCATCGGTGAGGCTAAGATCTTTTTCATCTTCCTTGTATGTTTTAATGAATGTACTTGCTCCCATTAAGACTAGTCTCTCAACCATGAATAACTGATAGTTGTTCTCAATCACAACATCCAGGATGTCACTAAAGTTCGAAGAATATGCCAATTTGTACCTGAAAAAAAAAAACACTCATCTTTGCTGATGGATGAAAATTTCAAACAATTATTGTGTTGACCTTCGAGCCTTTGTTGATATAAGCAACTAAAATATCAATAGAGAGCAAAGCAAAAGACAACGGAAACAAATAAATGACCATTGCATGCAAACTGTAGTATTCTAAAGATATTAAGATATTCTTACTCGTCCACTTTTAGGTTTCAACAAAACCTAAAACCAATTTGAAGAGTCAGCTGTGTAACTCCACATTGCACCACATCATTACCTTCACTACGACATCAACAACCTTCCTTTTTCATGACCATTACAACACCTCAATGTCTCCACTGTTTCAACTATCACCAATACCCTACCACCAATATAACAGCATTGCTACTATTGCTTCAACCTAGTTTGATGTTTTTTGTGACAAGAAGCACTTTGCATATCACAATTACTAAAGCATAGTTTTATTGGTAGTAGTTATAACACTGAATGGATGATCCCTTCTACCATCTTACCCCTTAAGCAGGAAAATGATTAACAAAAGAGTAGTTGTCCATTGACGCTATACAATTCTATTTTCAAATTGTGAACTGAACATGGAAGAAAGAACTCATTTACATAAGCTTCAGACATGTCCAATAAGAGAAAAATCTAGGTTCTGAAGAGATCCAGATAAATCATGCTTGAAGTTCTAAACCAAGATACCATATGTGAACTTGAGATTTTACCTGACAGAAAGTGGTGAAAAGAAACCAGGTGTCTTCTCGTTTGAAGCAATAAAAAGAGTCCGTCCAGGTGCAATCCATTTTTTAATCCTACAAAGGATAGACTCCGGATGTGTATCCCTATTCAGATGAGGATGTAGGGTCCTTTCTACTCCATACCTGTCTTTTCTAGTTTTTAATATATCACCTCTACGGACATGGATGGCATCATAATCACCGAGGATTGCCTGTATCTGTGGATATAATATTTGTCAAAGCCTAATTATTCCTCAAAGAGTATTATAGAATAGGCTTTCCACAAACACTAAAAACCATAGCACATAGAGCAAGGAGAAACACAATCTGCTGGAGCTTACAAACATCAATAACAGTCAAGAGCAAGAAGACACACAATCTGCTGGTGCTCACAAACATCAATACCAGTCAGGTAGGTTTTACTGATTTATAAAAATTAAATCAATTAATTTTCTCTTGACCAATAACAAATATAAAAACAGCAATGCTATGATAGACAGACAAAATCCTTATCCAAACTATTTGATGTTGGAAATCCATAAAGATGGCAACCATCTTAATTTAGTTTAAGACATTTCAGTAGCCTTGACCTTTATTTTCCAGCATATTAATATAAGCATCACTACCCAAAGGTATCCTTAACCTTTATTTTCCAGCAAATTACTATAAGCATCACTACCCAAAGGTAGCCTTGACCTTTATTTTCTGGCATATTACTATAAGCATCACAACCCAAAGGAATCAATCTTATTTGCCTACACGCATGCAAGCCACCAATATCCTCGTTTTTATCCGCCACTCAGCCATCTTAGCAACCAAATCCGACTATTTATTTCCTATTGATAATGCCTGGATCCTTATAGATCTACAAGAGGATGGCTGACTGCTATCTTATTACATACCGTTTATTAAAAAAGTATTCCAGCTCCAAATGTGATGAAACTAAATTATACATGGTCCAAAGCATGAAGTGTGAGCACTCATGCAGCCATCACCCTTTTTTTTGGAATCTTAGCTAATAAAACTACAAGTCAGAAAAAATATGGATAAGTTTCACTGACTACAAGTTTGCTATAAATATCTTCAAATTATTAAGCTCAAGTTATGAGTAATAACAATACACATGTATCTGCATCTATTTTGTAATAAAACTTAATTCTCCTGCAACCAAAAAGGTAAAGCAATGGATCAAGTTCCTGGAAATTTGTTAGAACACAGGAAAAAATACCATAAAATAGATGATCTTGAAACCACTGGAGAAAACGTTCCAGTAGAATATTTCGTCAGGTATAGATAATTAAAGACCCTTTTTTCCCTGAAAAGAACTTTAACTGCAAAAAATATCACAAACCTTCTCCGCCGCATTCCTTAATTTTTCAGCTGCCATTGAAGGGAGAAATGAATATGGCACCATTACAGCACTCCGGTTTTTTCGATCCTTGCATTCCATAAACCTGAATAATTACAATAATTAGTGCCTACACAAAGGTTTTAGGATCAATAATATCAAACTCATCCATAAACAAAAGCAGCAATGAACATTTTACGTTGAGTAATATGTGCGCACACACACACAAAAAAAAAAAAAAGAAGAAGAATGATGTCTCACATTTATTTCAAATGGAACCATAGAAAATCACTTCCAACATATGAAATTCAATTCAAATTTGATAAGAATAATTCAGGGCTCTTAACTGTATCAAGCAAATACTGAACTACAATAAGTTAGACGTCATCCAAGGCTCCATGGCTCACAATAATTTTGATCAACATCAAGTAAAATTAACACATAAGAATAGAAAAGGCATTAGAATGTCAGAATCAAGCTAATAAAACAAGACAGGCCGAGATTATTCTCAAGAAATAATTCCCATCATAAAACCACTTTCTCCAAAACATTTTAAATACATAATCTTTTAATTAGAGAAACAGAAAAAGTCTAATCCAGATATTTCTGAATGTAAATCATGTTAGATATTAAGAAATATTTCATTTCTTTCGCTCAAGTTCTCAATGTATTTTGAGTAACCAAAAATGAATGATAAGCACATAAAATTTTTCTTTACACTCATTATTTATGATGACTAGCATCCAGAACCCAGTTTCCTCTCTCCTTAATTGACCACTGGTGCTAACATCCTCATGTTCCAGATCTTAGATAAATGAATAAAGAAAGAACAAGAACAAAAAGGCAGTTAAAGTACATCAAATTACCATGACAGAGGACTTGCGGTTCGGTTGATGAGCAAGAGATTTGAGTAACTTCTATTCTCTTTGAGATCAACTCGACTAACTCCTTCCACATGAGCAGCCCCTCTAGCTCCCAACTTCATACTTGTCATTAGCACATGATACCACATTTTTGAATTGTCTAAAATTACAGGTACTGTTTCAGATATAAGATCCAAATCGTACAAAGATTCCATATCACAAGAGCTATCTGCCAGCCTACCAAATGAAAGAGATTCCTCGTGAAACAACAAAGAATACCTTGAAAATAAGCCAACAGGGAAATAGTTCTACTAAATTACCTTTCCTCTAAACTTGCATTGTTAGATTGACGAAGGATTCCTTTCTCATTGTGAATGGGATTGATACACATCCGAGAAGGCATCACAAATGTTCTGCAACAAGTAAAAATAAAATAAAATACTAAATCACTCAAGATACATGAGCCAATCCACTGTGCATCACATAGTAACACAAGATTACAAATAAACCAGTGAGCCATCAACAAAGCAATCTGTGTCACTTAACGTCTCGATGTTCTAACATATTGAAGTTAATAAAAGTATTACTAATCTTACGAAGTGTGTAATCCAAAGCGTAGACAGGAGATGAGATGGCGTGATCATTGATACGACAGGGCCAAATAATTACCACATAATGGGATGGCGTACTTGATATAAAGCTCTACAAAGAGAGCTTATTTTTATCCAAACTTTGTTTCGACATAATCATATCAAGCACAATGCATGCTTTTAGCAGTAAATGCTGAGATCTCAATGCAACTAAAATGAACCAAATAGTTCTACAAAACCCAGTTGAGTAAAGTCAGTCTCTTGATCCAAATATCAAAAATTCTAATGTCACCTATTTTTATTAAATTGCTTAATTTCTCTAGAAAAAGAGGAAAAGAAAGAAAAAAACTTATTTTCTAACAAAAGACCATAGCACAGATAAATCTATTAAAAAAAAAATAGCATACCTTCCGAGAAACATGGCTTCTTCAATTGCACACCTGAGGCCGGATTCCTGATGACCAAGTCCCGCGCATGAACGGCAGTGCTTACCAGGGCAGTCAATTCTACTTCCCCAATACAAATACTTATCATGAAGAGTGTGTTGCCTTTTATTCCTTGGTTTAGCCACGTTTCTTAAAGTTAGTGATGCAAACGAGAACCCATTTGTGGAAACCGGAGTGAAAAATAGGAAAAACAACGTAATGGCGGATATGGAGATGACAAGAACGACAACTGGAGATCTGGGTTTTTGTCTTAATCTTGACCTGGGTTTGTCAGTTGTCGCCATTGAAGTTGTAGAGCAGAGACAAGATGGCGAAACCAAAGCAGTGTCTGGTTTTCAGTGCGATTCTAGAAAAAGAAGAAGAAGTAGAAGAAGAAGAAGGTTGTAGATTTGAAAAGGCCTATAAAGTGAGATCTTGCCAGGTCATCAAACGGGACCTGATGTGTTGCCACGTCGGACAATATTACGGGATATCCCGGTGACGTGCCAAAGATATCAATTCGTTTTTTCGGATTAATTTTTTGGGTATTTTCAGAAACCTCCCCTGAGGTTTATTAAAACTACAGATAGAGAGAAAATTTGTAAACATTTATATAGTTTTCCTCTACTACAATATATTCTTCCCTTCAACCATTTTGTTGACTAACTAAAAATATTAAAATATCTAAAATAACTTTATTTTTTTAATTTATATTTATTCATTTTCTCTTTTTTTTTGTAAACTAATAATTCTAACTAATAAATATTTTTATTTTATTTTGAATTTTTTATTAAATTTATTTATTGATTGAAATTATAACTCACAATGAGAACAATAACAATATACAAAAAAAAATTAAAAATATATTAAAAACTCTTTGAAAAAAATTACTTTATTATTAAATAAATTTTATTTTTTCTCATTTTCTCTAAAATAGACTAAATTATATTTTTTTAATGTTATTTTTGTTGATAATTAGAATTATATCTTGTTACTGTGGTTTTTTATTTTAAAGAAAACAAAGAAAATTTACTTTTATCTATGTTGTAAAAAATTGCTTCTATTCAATATATAAAATAAAAATAGATTTTTGCGTAGCGTTCTTCATAAATTTTAAATTTTTTATGTATACTATTATTATTCTTTTTGTAAATTAATGATTTTAATAAAAATAAATTAATATTATTTTAAATATTGTACTATATTTTTATTAAAATAATTTATTTATTTAGCTTACAAAGACGAGAATAGCAATATAAATAAAATAAATTTGGAAGTAAAGTTTATTAAATTATATTCTTAAGTGATGTTTTAACAAACTTCAGGGACCAAAATGTTGTTGTCCCATTTATCAATAATCTTACAAGTATATTAATTAACACCAGTTTATTAATTATATATGTGAAGTTTATTTTTGGGATGGGGTATTTGTACTCTAAAATCTATTCTCAACAAACAACAGCTATATTTTAATTTAAAAAAAATTACTCAAAACTCCTATATTTTAATAAAACAATTTACTTTAAATATCTCTATTTTAACAAAAAAATTTAAAAAATATATGTGATGTAATTATTTTTTTTGATAATTCAAGTATGATTTCAATGTGGGTCAATTTTGGACAAACAAAAAAAAAAATTACGAAGAGGATGTGTGCTTAACAAATAATTTGGACAAAGCCTTTGGAGAAAACAAAAATCGAATGGTAGTTCGTGAAATGTAAGAATTAATGGGTGAGTCCAGAAGCCAAGGGCAAGCGATTACAAGTTATTATCTAGCATGGTATCATTGCCTTGATGTCGAACTCGTGTAGAGCACAAGAATAATTTATTATGAGAGAAGAGGAAAAGGGGTACACCAGGGGATAAACCCCAAACCACAAAAACTCAATCAGGTTTTAAATTTAGAAAGCTGTTTGCTAGCTACTGATACTACATACATTTTTGGCCAACTACACTTATCTGTACAATCCTCTACCAATTTTTTCAACTGACAGCAATCACAAAAGCTAAAATAATTGAAACCAAAACCTTATATAATGAGGGATGAAGAAAGGAACTCTAGATGACATCAAGCATCGTGTAGATGGTTTCATGAACAATGCATACCAATTGGCCTTACTTTTAATTTGTGGCATCACTTTGCTGCGATGAAGATGACTACTGGCTAGCCCAGGGTAGCTCCCAAGTAGGGTATGCATTTTGTTTCCTTGATTGATGCATTGATATTGAAGGAGAGTGTGAAAGATGGATAAATAGTTTCTATTGTTCAAGCCTTTTGAAATGTACGAGAGGAAACCCCATGTAGAAGTCTGACAAATCCCAAGAAACTAAGCTTCCCATCTGAGTGCCTTATCCAATCTTGGAGAACAACGTGAACGGGTACTGATGGGCTCAGTCCAAGCTCCTGGAAGAAGTGAATTACTTGGAAATTAGTACTGCAATCCTTTCAATGGATAGAACATGCTGCTGAAGAAGATAACTTCTCTTTAAGATTGTGCGGAAGGATTTGTATGTCACTAACAATTTTGGTAAAGAATTGCAAAATATATGGGAAACTTATAACTAGCAGCTGATGGGTATTCATAAGGATGGCTTGCAAACAAAAAATTAGATTGAATGCAATTCTCTAGGTTGAAAAGGGAAGTCATTTACAGAAAAGTCATTCAACCTCTAAAAAATGGCAGCCATTTTAGTGATCAACTAGTTCTGTTTATTTAAATCAGTCTTGGCCATTATGTTCTATGACTTTAAGATCTTCTCTAGAGTAGAAATTGCATACAGGAGTACACAAGCAGAGAGAGAAAAGGGGAGAGAGCATACTGAAGCAAGTTCTTCAATCATAATGGGTCTATTGCCATCTTTCTCAAATAACTCATAGGCATGTCTTGCATGCTGCTCCCAAGTCTCCATTCCTTCCAGCTGATGCACACTTATGGCAGAAGCACAAAATTCTTCAAAATCAAGTTTTCGATATTGAAGAGCACCAATCTGCAGTATATAAGACTAGACAATCAGCTCTTTTCTACCTATTATGAATATCTGAAGCCTAAATCAATTTAAAAATAACAACAATAAAAAGATAAATTGATCTTTCAAAGAACTTACAACGTTGACATAGTCTAGAACCCGTGAGTCTTTCATG
The DNA here is from genome assembly GCA_035590515.1 of Trichilia minutiflora. Lineage (NCBI taxonomy): Eukaryota > Viridiplantae > Streptophyta > Magnoliopsida > Sapindales > Meliaceae > Trichilia > Trichilia minutiflora. The sequence goes on from JAVXUL010145480.1 coordinate 11,808, forward strand.
GCATCAGTGGAGTTCTTCATCACTGCCTGTTACGTCTGACACTATTTAGATTGTCTTTGAGAAAATAAAAGATTTTCAAAAAGATGAGCATAAAAAGGAGCTGACCATCTTATAGTTCTGCATAGAAATGAATCCATTTTTGTTTGGTCCCAACAATGTAAACTGTTCACGAAGATAAGCAAGCTCAGCCACTGTTAGTGTCTTTGCAAGAGCCTGTCAACATAGCATAACTTAACGAAGTTATTTACTACTCTCATATTAAGCATCAGATTTTACATAAAGGACACAAGTAATCAGAAGAATTATGACAATTACTCGTAGGTTTAGTCAAAATATTCATGGCTACAAGGTTAGTTTCTCAATTTGGATTATTAAATATACGTTGACATCGCTTGAACTGCAATGCTAGTCCCCTCATCTTTTCAACTGTGTCAATGTAGTTGTACTTGAAATACATATCTTTTCTATTTAACTAGCATGAAGAAGATATGAACAATAACACCATAGTTTAATGAAACTTCCCATGTCAAAATTACAAATATAAAACATTGAATTATGGTCTCCTTTTTTCTCATTTCCTATCTTTTCTTGACTACTGAACATTGATGTCATGTCCTACCCACATGTTTCATTGAGAGGAATAGTCTGAGGCATCCCACCCACTTAACCATTCCGATGGTTGGTTAATAAAATAAGGAATCAAGGTTTCTAGGAAATCCCAGTTCCAGCTGCAGAAGGAATACGAATATCCTTATGCATTGCCATTAAAAAAAAAAATTTCCAAAGTGCTGACCTCCAATAAAAAAAAAATATTTAAAATAATTTTAATAATTTATCTAAAATACATTAATATAAATAATGCACAGAAATAAATTTTCATAAAGGAACCAGTCTTCCTGACCATGGTCATGAATTGGAAACAAAACATCCTAAGGGTCAGTAATTGGCTGGAATTAGGATTCCTAGGAAGCCTCATTCCTTAGTGATATTACCCACCAAAACATAGGAATAGTCAAGGCAAACAAAGCATAAGTTAATAAACCTGTAACTAAGATTTAGCTTTGGGCGAATATCTTTTAGTAATAATTCTGTACAATCAATGATAAAAGGAAGAAAAGAGGAGATTAATGTACTTTATGAAAAAGAACTAATCAGGCACAAAGAAAGAAGAGCAAAATACTAAGTCCATGGCAGATATGATAGACATTTCCAGATTCAAATTCACCAAATACCAAAATATGAAAACATTATAACAAAATAAACTAATGAGGAGCCATAAGTCATACTTACCCCAAGTGCTGCTTTCCGTAGAGAAGATGAGCTAATATAAGCCTTTATGAGCTTGTATATTATCATATCTGATGCTACCTTCACATCATGAGAATTTGCCAGCCACGGATGACCTAAGTAAAATATAAAAAACAGCAACAATCAAAATTACTGAATAACTTTTGTTAAACAGGAATATGAAAAACTATGGAGTAATGGGATTCATTATACACGGAAGTAAGGTAATTACAGTATCTTCGCAGACTCTTGACAATTGAATAGTTCTCATACCAAAATTGATCCACAAAAGAATAAATTCAAGTTGGTATCCATAAAAGAGATATCTCACTAGAAGTGTGCAAGGATAGCCCATGAAGAGTAATTAAATTAGTAACGTACTCAGAGCCTGCGCAGCAGTTAGTCTCTTACGGTAGTCTTTGTTTAACAATCTCTTCACAAAATCGATTGCCTCGGGAGATAATGAAGGCCAAGGGGCTTCATCAAAGCTTGGATCTGCTTTAAGGACAGCTCGGAAGATACCAGATTCTGTCCTAGCCCAAAAAGGACGACTTCCGCATAAAAGAATATAAGCTATGACACCAATACTCCACATGTCAGCTTCAGTGCCATATGATCGATGCAGTACTTCAGGAGCTACATAATATGCACTTCCCACAATGTCATTCAGCCTTTCATCTGAACAGATTCCACAGATCAAAACCAATTTGTAATTTCAAAATATAATAAAAAGAAAGCCTAAGGTGGTGGTTCTGACCTGGCTTTACATAATCAGAAAGTCCAAAATCAATGGCCTTCAGGGGTGAATTGTCTTCTTTAGAAGTAAAAAGAAAATTCTGAAACAGAAAGTAATAGGACATAACTAAAAACAGGAAATCAAAATGTTAGAGAATATAAAGCTGGGAGAGAGAGAAAAAGGAAAAAGGAATGTCAAACTATAACCACCAAGTGGATGCTCAATTACTGAATCCAGCAATTGTTCGAGAAAATTAAGAAGACTACAAGAAAAAACAAACAGTGTCTAAGACATGCATAGATAGAGACAGAAAGAAAACACTGAAGAGAAATTAGTGAATATTAACTCTAATATAATCCTCGTTAGCTTTAAGTTCAATTCAATTTTAATTTAACTTGACAAAATATTTTTACAACCAGAGTAACTTGTGAGGATGGTAATTAGATACAAAAGGATAATCTTTATAAGTTGATTACCTCTGGCTTGAGATCACGGTGAACCACACCTTGGAAATGGCAAAAAGTTACCACACTTAAAATCTGAACCATAACAACCTTTGCATCTTCTTCTGAATATTTTCCACCCCTAGACAACATATAGCCAGTCAGAAAGTAAGCAAACAGGCAAGTAATTTACTATAAAGAAAAAAGTAGATAAAAGGTATCTGTACCTTGAAAGTATTCTATCTAATAGTTCGCCTCCTTTGCATAACCTGGAACATCAACGAGGGTAAGTTCAAGATGCTTAAGAACTTAAAACTATAGCTTAAAAAATTTTTTTGAAAATATTTAAAAATCTATAGGAACTTTAGCATTACTTTAAAAGAAAATATGAATACAAGTACAAATAAAGGAGAGAGCAAGAGAAAGAAAGAAAAAAAATAAGGACGGACTGTTAGCACACACAACTAAAAACCCTAGATTGTCCCCATTAATATTTAGAGCTTGAAGGGTTAACTATTCTGGCCAAATATAGATCCATTTGGTTGGCTAATCTTCATTTCCAGTTAAGAAATATACACACTGACTCCATATTTTAAGTGGCCAAGTCAAGTCAAATTCAGTATAACAATTCAATGGAGTTGTGAAAACCCATATTTACATATAAAAAGGACACAAAATCCAAATGAATTGGTGGATTGAAAACACAGAAATATAGGTTGAGTAGTTTACATTTTCAACACATCTACACATTGTGCCATGTTTTAAAACTGTCATTTATCCCAGGTAGCCAAGAAAAAACAGAATTTTATTACAATCAGGAACAATTAATATATAATAGAATAATATATATGTATATATGTATATATGAAGAAAATGTTGAGGGAAGAAAACTTACTCCATTACTATGTAAACATTGTCGTCATCTTCATAGGCATCATAGAACTGCACTAGGTTCTTATGCCCTGTGAGAGCCTGTAGTATCTTCACTTCTCGTCGTACATCCTCTATGGCAATTGCCGTAGTCATCTGCAAGAGATTAACACAAAATTCATTGCTTTCCTCAGTTAACTAAAAGCACAACACTAATTATCAAGAATGGTGATTCTTGTTCTTGGGCCTCAATTATCTAGAAGCAAAATGACTCCTTCAAAAGTCCTTTTCTTGTCAAAAATGAAATTAAAAATATGAAGAAAATTACAAAGTCCATACTCTAGGTTGGACTAAGTTGATATAATTATTTGTTGCTGCCTCCGAAATCATCTAAGTCAAACATTAAGATCAATGGTCACACTGTATAGGGAGAACCAACATCCATCAACAAAATTGTTGTCACATGACATAGAATTGATGTGAACGTATTAGAACTTTACCATTATCATTAATGAGTTGTCCAACATTGGCTAGATAAGCACTAATGTTGAATTTTCCCTCATGGCCAATAAAGGGGTGGACTATGGGTTAATAAATAGAATAGATCTCTAGCTTAAGCTTTTGGGTAGCTATGGATTAAACTTTTGGGAAACTTTAGAAATATAGGCAAGTAGCTCAAATATCATTTGCACTGGCTTCTTGTCACACAGTATGATATTACCAGCTATGTGCCTAGGCCAGACAATTTTGCTTTTGTTCAGATTGTTTAAGAAAAGGCTCTACATATATAGACAAATAACCTTCTCTAAAAGAACGGCATGCATTCTATAATCCATGCATCTTGGCTCTGCAATCTATGGCCTCAATAATGATGGAGATTCGGTAATCAAATCCACCCATTAAGGGACATATGGCCACATGAGCCCTAAATAGTGGGGCAAGCAGTGTTGTGTATTACAGTCTACCCATTTAAGAGGTATAGACCACATGTGCACTAATTTGTGGTGAAGCAAATGTTGTCCAAGGAGCTATCCATATTCTCACAAAAAATCATAATCATTACATTGAAGAAATTAATATCTTTGAAAAGGAGAAATGGAATCAGCCTCTTAATAAGCTAAATACATTGTGCAAGGCTCCTTGTAATGATGGTCATATTGAACGCCATAGTGCATTTGCCACAATGGAAAAATATACTAGAATCGGTCCCTTTAGCCATATCTCAAAAGCTTTTGAAGGGACTAAACTACGTGCCTAGGCTAAAACAGTTAGTTTACAAATCAAGCCAAACAATCTTTCTGTGAAACTTACTGGCCATAAATTACAAAATTTGGCATAAGTGTTGGCCTATAGAACTGAATTGCACTAAGTCATACTTGGGTATATTACTTCTATTATCACAACTTTGTTGTTAATTTGGTTCTTATGATATGTTAATGAAACCCATTGACCATAAACAGACAAGGAATTTTTCCACCACAGGCACCAATCTTTTAAGACAAGTCAAAAACTAATATATTTCAAATATTCAACAAAGTCACCAAACTGTCATTTGGACAACAAATAGCTTCCCAGAGAATCTAAAGGTTGAAACGTTGCTATGTTAAGGTCTTTGAATGCTCCTAAAGTAACCCAATTTATCAAAGAGTAAGTAGTAGTGTATTTCAGGCTTGTACTTGCATTTGCTATATCCTTCATTCTTTGTGTTACATCACATAAATTGTGAACAAATGTTGCCAAGTCAACTTTTGCATGCTCATACTTCATAATGAACAGGGGCAAAAGAAGCTGATTTATTGTGAGAAATGAACAAAACTGACTTGAAAAGTTGGATGGTGATGGTGATGAATCCTCCAAGTTCTAAATATCACATTGGCATTCCTACATTAGTTGTATATGCAAATTAACTCATGCTACATTCAAAGAGACCAAAATAAGGCTCCAATATATCCTCTTCCTCTCCAAGATCTACAACATCAAATTGAATGTCCTACACCAGCTTGATTTGGAGATTCTCTCATGCTGCATCTAAAGAGAGTAAGACTAAAGCTCCAAATATCTACAGGATAAGAATAGCTCTAATTTCAAATTCTATCAAGTGACATCTATTTAACAATTCCGAGAAAAGCTATAAATGACATTAGGGATAAGGTAGAAACCAATTGATATATTAGAGTTTTGTTAATTTTTAATGCTTGTCTGAAAAAGGGTGCAAAGGCTAGGCTCACAACACATCAGGTTCTTTCATATCTATTCATTATGGAGTGTGAGTGTGCAAAAGTGGACATAGTAGCATCAGCACATATGCTAAAATCTATAAGTTACAGTTCTATATACAATAACATTGCTTAGCTTAATATTTTTTGGAACTAAATTCTAATTCCATGCAACTAGCTTAGTCCTTGCAGAAGTTTTTAAAACATAGATGAAAAAATCAATTCTAAAATATTTTCCCAGAACGTAAGATATTTGACAGAAACTTGTCATAATGTATTCCAAAGATATGCTTATTTAACCCGAGTTAAGCATATAAAATGTCTTATGTTGTTACACAAAACGCATATTACAAACAGTCTCACACAATATCATTACCTCAATAAGCAGCTAGTTTCATTTCTCCTTTAAAAATTATTAATTTCTTCAAGGCAATAATTCTGTGAGTGCAAATTTGTATAGCTCTTAACACCACTGCTTTACACAGTATCAATGCATCAAAACCCTCGTCTCAAGAAAGGATGTCTTGACATAAAGAGTTATTATTATTTGTCTACCAACTGGATAGGATTACCACCACAATCCTATCATTTAATACTGTCATAATTGTTACATTTATTGAACTCAAACAATACTAGCCCAAAACTGTTGCCTATTTACTAGAAATTATTGTGGACATACTCCATGGATACAGAATGAAGGAATTAGGGACTGGATTCAAAGCTATACATTCTGCAAACAATCATCACCAACACAACTCTGCCTTCTTGCATGCAAGGAGTATGGTACTTTTAGGTTCATATGAGTGTACCATTATGATAAGAATGTGATATTGAGGCAGAAGAATAAAAAGAATTGGTGACTGAATGGAAGGGGAATACGCGGTTCATATTTACCAATAATCAAAACCTATGAGGGTCTAACTTAAGCAACAAATTTTAGAAAATTCAAAATATATCAGATAGGGATTACGTAGCCACCAGTTCTACTGATAACCATAACAATGTATCAAAGGTAAAATCTTCATCCAACCAACATACTAAAAAATTAGTTGGTTGTTGGGCAGAGGTTTGGTCACAAAATTGCTATGATTATGAATACAAGTAAAGCTTCCCAGAAAAAGAGGAAAGGGTCAAATGTCACAATTCTTTCTTGATGCATGCAGAACAGGCAGGCAAACAATTCTCTAAATGATGACGGGGAAGAAGGTCAACAAACATAACATATGCGTTAAGCAAACCATGTGCTCACCCAAGACATGATGCTGACCCATCCTAGTTATATTCGTGGGCAACTAAAATTAATCAACTCACTCCACTTTAAGATTTAGCTACCGATTGATAACATCTTAATACAATAATATAATAGAGATGTGTACTAATTGCAAAAAACAACTAGCTTAAAAAGGTAAAGAACAGTTTGAACAGTTCGGAGAAATGAATGATCCTATCAAATAGCCTTTTACAGGGCAGTCCAATGCCTTTCAACAATTCAAACAGGTACCAACTAACTAAAATCCTGACAATTATAAAACAGATTCGGTCTCTAAAAGATTCCATAAATCGGAATGAAAGTTCCAGAAAAATTTTACCAAAGGAACAAAACAAAAGTTAAGTTAAATCCAGTGGAGCTGAGCAGAAGTACAACCCCTATGGAGTATTTAGATCATAGCTCGTCTACTAGGCCATTCAATTGACAAATGAAAAGAACAGGCAATTAGAGCTGCAAATCATAATGGTGTCCAAGGAAAATCAACAATATTTCTGCATTTTTAAACAGAAGAAAGAGCACCCAGAATAACAAAGAACAAAATAACTAATTAAAAACGAACAAAGAAGAACAAGGACCTTGGATTTAGGAATAACTTTGACAGCCACATCCTGGCCTTTCAAGCTCCCTTTTTTAGCCTTGGCAGAGCAAGTATAACCAAAATGCCCACGTCCCACTTCTTCACCAATCTCATAATGAGCTACTAACTGCTTTGAAAACCCAAAATTTTTATCCAAACCAATCTCAATCTCACTTCCCTCAGGAATTGAGGCCCCATTGGGTTTCACAGAACCGTGCCTTCTAGCAAGCAATGCACGGATATGCTTTGCCGGGGAAGGAGGAGGAAATGGGCGCTTGAAAATCCGTAAAGGAGTTGAATTTACGCTTGGTATTGCTGGTGAGTTCTTGAAAAGGCTTGGCAATGGACTTGGACTGTAAAATGGAAAATTTGACGTTTTTGTTTTGTGGGAATTCGTCGGAGGGTCGCTTTCATAAGGAAGTGCTTCGTTCTGTGATCTGTTTTGTGAGTTTTCAATGGGTTTTCCATGACAAAGTCCCATGATAACAGATAACTCAAGAAATAAAAATTTAAGAATCCTCAAGAAAGAGCAAGAGTGTAGTATTACGATCACGAAAATATAAGAGAAAAAAATTCCAAACTTTAGACCATAGTAGTTAAGAATTCAGGGTTTGAAGATTGAAAATTTTGCTTCTTCCTGAGTTGAAGGAACTGGGTTTTACAGTTTGTTCAGCAAAACCCAGAACAAATCATCACTGTAAATTCCCCAGTAGATCCCCAGAAAGGAAAAATAATAAAAACACAGAAAATTAATTAAAGCAACAGAACTTTACTGATCCAAGAAACAATGACAGATAGAAAGGACGTAAGAAATAAATATCAATAAACAAGAAGAAAGCCTAAATAAAACTAAAAGAAAATTAGGTGAGGCAAAGGGAAGAGAATGAGAAGAAGCAAATCAAGAAAATTTACAGCAAGAAGAAGCAGGGAATAGAATGAGAGACAAAAGAACAGAAGAAGAAGGAAAAAAATAAAAAGAAAAGAATAAAAGAAAAAGTAAGGTGAAGATGCTTAGCAGAGGCCAGAAGAAAAGGAGGAAAAAGAAAAGAGAAGCAGCAATGCTTCTTTATTTCTGCTTTTTGTAAGCTTTTTTGTGAATGGTTTTTGTTTGTGTGGAAAATATCACACACTGAGAGATGGAAAGAAAGAAGAAGAACTTAGATGGATTAATGATGCATCAATGGTGGATCAATGGATGGATGGATAGTCTTCTCTCTAATAATTAATGGAAGTGGGGTTGTGTTTTGGATCCTTCCAGCCTGTCTATTGAATCAAAAAAACAAAAAGATTAAAAAGATTAAAACAATAAAATAAAAGTAAATATTGAATATGAAGAAATTTTGTAGTTGTTTATGAACATTTTTATGCAGTTCAAAGGAACTGCTGCTACTAACTAAAACTACAAACACTATTGTCTTTGGTTGTGGGTATTTTGAGCCCTTTGACTAACTTTTGTTGCTCTTTGATTTGGATGACTCTTTGTCCTTTTTTTTCATATTTCTTTTAATTTTTCATTTTAAATTTAAAAATATTATAATGATAACACATTAATTATATAAAAATTTATTATTTTTGTAATTAATATATTTTATAATATTGTCAATCTATGTAATCTTAAGTCTTGTTTATGATGATTTGACTATAATTGTTCACGTGATTGTATATTTTTAAAAGGATTGTATATGATTTCTTTCAGATTGCAAACCCGTTAATTAATTAATTTAATACATAAATGCATGCAAACCAAATATTGTATTTGATTTGTATTATTAATAAAGACTTTTGCCAACCTAACACGAAAATTTTACAAGTTTCTTTTTTGGGTTCCAAATTAATGTGGTAAAATCTTGTTGAAACCTTCTGTCTTCATGTTTAGATTACTTCTTTTTCTTGTCTATTCCAAGAAAATAACAATTTTTATGGATAAATTTCACCAAATCAATGATAAATATTTGATAAAAAGAACTTAAAAATTAAAAATTAATTAAAAAATTGACTTTCAATACCATTTTGGAATCTTAAATTAAAAAAAAAAGGGTAAAAAAAAAATAAACGTTGCGAAGTACTAAACTTTTTAAGTTTTAGACGTAAATTTTGAATTATTTAAAGAATATAAATTGATATGATAATTGATATAATAAAATTTATTATATTATATAATAATAATAATAATATAAGTCAATAACATCACTTTTATGATTAAATTTGTATAAAAATTTATATGCGATCAAACATCCAATCTTTAATATTCTAATTTTATTCAAATTGAATTTTAAAATTTTGAAATTTTCAATTTACTAAATGTTTTTTTAATTTTTTTTTCTAGCAATTGAAAACTATTTCTTATAGCGTTTATATAATAGAATCACAATTTTCTACCCCTATAATCATAAAAGCATGAATTAATTCTAATAATGAATCTTTGTACATGTGTGATATCCTTAAAATTTTGTAGGACACGTATCTTTTATTTCTCAAGGGTCTTGCCCAAAAGTAGTTGCATCTACTTTGATGCCCACCTCTTTATTCTTTTTATTTATTAATAATTTTAATTAATAAACATTACATTTGCATTGCTATTTGATACCCACTTGGACTCGATCACAATATCCACTAATAAAATATAATTATTATTAAATTATAATTAATAATAATAAATTATAATATTATTAATTATAATTTAATTTTGATATCGTAAAAGAATTGTTATATATATATTCCAATTTAAATTACCAAAACGTAAAACTCTTTCCTATATTATTACTTTTTAAAAATTAGGGAAAAAAAAAACTAGGTAGTAAACAATTAAGCATGGCTTATAAATTACTTTTTTCCGTATTTCATATTAATCCATTGCAATTAATGATTAATTATATCTTTGATATGGTCAATTTTTTATTAATTTATCTTTTAATTTATAATATTAAATTATTCTTTTAGAAAATAAAAGAAATGTAAGTTGAGGAATCAATGTAAAATGACAATTATCTCCCATCTTCTTCATGAATTCACCATTAAATTGAAGTCTTAAGGAAGAAAACAAAACAAAAAATCAAAATAGTTGCATATATTGCTAATTTATAATTTTTTCCAAACATTTAGGTGGTTAGAAAATGGACATCTTGGTTTAGTATATAAATCAATTAATTATAAAATTAGACGTTTGAGCCAACTCATCAATCAAATACTTTGGATGTATGAAACTTTGATAGCAAACAAAGGAAATAGAAAAAAAATACACAATAGATTAAATTAATTTCTTTTATATTAGTAGTTGATTAAAATAGACAAGGCATGATCGGTTATTTTTCAAAAAAAAATGAAAATTCTGACCCTATGCTTGATGATGAAAGTTTAATCTGCTTTACAATTTCAACATGCAATTTCTAAAATCGCATTAAATATTTCTTCCCATCCATCTCATGTTGGTTACATGTCCAATTATGATGTTAATTCATTAAATAAGGGTTTTATTATAATAAAATAGGCTATATTGTAGAGTTAAAAATTTTTCATTATAATTTTTAAAATTCTTTTAATATAACACATGACTTAAAAAAAATATAACTAAAAATTGGGTCATTCAATAAAAAATTTAAAAATTATAAGAAAAATTCAAAATAATTATATAATACAAGTAATTTTTATTGCAATCCTACCCTTTTAAATATATATCTTTAAAAAAAATACATTATAAATTATTGTAAAATGTGAAATAATTATTATTAAGTTGATTATGTGATTATTATACATGATTTTTTAGTATTTTTGGCAAATATAAATTTTATTTGTCACATCAATTACGTACATACTTAATTTGTAAGGCAAATAAGTAAATTAAATGTTATTAAAATTAGACGATTGATTCCTTGTCAATATCTTGCACCTTTAGAAATTGTGTGCCACATGGGTATTGATAAAATAAAGTATGATAATGTGCTATAATTATAGGTGATTAATGACTTATTTATTTTTTAATTAATATTTTAGAAAACTAAGTATGTTTATTTTTTAATTTAATAAAAAATTTCAGGCACTTTTTAGCAAATAAAAGATTTATTTTTAACTTTATAAATGTAAAAGATCTAAATTTTTTATTAAATATTTTCTTAAAATATATTTAGTTAATTAATTAATTTATATAATTATTCATATAAAAATTAATATTTTTTAAGATATAAGTATTTTTTTTATTATTATATGTTTGTTATTTAAAAAATAAATAACTGAATACTTACATAATTTTAGCTAAACTTATAAAAAATTATGTTACAATAATATAATCAAGCATATAGAAATTTATATCCCTGCTATCATTGTTACAATAAAAATTAAAATTAAAAACATTCATTAAATCTTAATTTTAGTAATATTATTAAATAATAATATTTTAGTATAATAGAGATAAAAATAAATAAATTTAAATATAAAACACGATAGTTGCTTAATATATGAAGGCTTTTTCGGATTATATATTAAACATAGGTCATGTAATTAAATCGTCATTATTTTTATTGTTTCTAATATCTAAAGAACAAAATATTTATTTATTTTTGCAAAATGATTATTAATTATGAATCACTTTAATACTCAACTACTTCCCCACTCTATGAAGATCAAGAGGGTATAGTAGAAAAGTCATAAATAAGAATAAAATGTCGATAAAATTTTTCAAAGGTGGGTATACAGCTGAACAATTAAATATATATTTTAAGAAAACTTTTTCAGATTATAATTAAATATGTTTGATTACATACCATAAATATCATATTTTTATTGTGGATATTATGTTTAAATAATTTTTTTAATACAATTAATTTCTTTTTTAAAATTTTACATATTCAAATTTCACTTATTAATTAATTTGTTACATGATCAAAATTTTAAGCCTATTAATTATGGTTGTTTGATTATTCAACTTCAAAATTAGAATATATTTAAATAATTATTCTTATAATATTGCACCCTTTTATAAATAAATAATTTTTTTTTAAAAAATTCTTTCAAATTGGGGTGAGAAAAATCAACTCTTTAACATTTTTATTTTTAAAATAATTAAATTATTAACATTAATCAAATATAAATACATGGTATAGAACAATACATGTGTCAAAATTTGATAATAAATAATATAATTAATTAGTTAATCAAGAAATAATATTGATATTATTTTTAATTAATTTGTTTTGGAAGCAAGTGATGATGTGGAAAAGTTCTTGCTTGTTATTTTATGTTCCTTATCTTTAATCATAGACAAAAATAAGGCAAACAAGTTTCCTTGAAGACAAATGGTAATCTATTTACATTACATTATTAGAAAAGTGAAATAGAAAAAAACAATAGATATTGTTAAACAAGTATTTCTTGGAAGTAAAGACTTCCACCTCAACCACACAAATCACAAGGAATTGGGTTTATAACATTGGTATCCTTCAATTGTTATAATTTTTCAAATAAATCTCTAAAGTTTGATCAAATAATATATTTTAACTCTATTTTTTTAAAAATATTCACAAAAACTCTAATTTAATACATTTAATTCTTAAATTTTATATTAATATTTTAAAAACTAATAAAATAAAGTATATATATTTGACAAATTTTAAATTTATGTATGTTTTTTTTTTCAGATATATAATTTGTTTAATAAATTTTTGAATTTTTAGTAAAATAATTAAATTTATCTTTTAGATATGGAATTTCAAGTATCAGACTGTAAGAGTACACAAGTTTTAACGCTCAAGAATATTTTAACAAAGATTAGGGATTTATTTCAAATAAATGGATAACATGTATCATTATTTAAGAAATTATAAAAAATAGGGACCTAAATGAAACAATCTCCTCAAAAATTGATATTTGATCCTGTGAGCACATTTGGCGCCACAAAATATAGACATATCAAATAGGTAATGGCCCCAAAAGATAAAAAGTAAACAAATAGATGCCCACCCCTTTTAATATTCTTAGCTTGAGTGAAGCTTTGTGCCAAAGAAAAGAAAATTCTTATTCCTTTGGATTAAAAAAATTGCATGGGAGAGAAAGAGTTGTTGGATATGGAGTCTGAATTAAAATAAATAAATAAAAAAAATTGCAGGTGAACATGGAGTACAGATGTTTTCAAGCATAATTCAGAGAGAGATTTTGGTCAAATGTTTGTTAAATTCAATCCCATCATTTTGATTACAACGAAGAATCCAATGGCAATTGAGTGATTTGAATAATAAGCCGCTAATCACGAAAACAAAGAAATTGAAAAAAAAAGGTGCTTAAAAGTTTGAATAAGTCTTTTTAGGCACTGTAATACCTTGAGATGCATCCCATTTTCATAGTTGAATTGGGCAAATGGGGGCTTTTATTTACATAGGATTTATTTATTTATTTATTTTTAATTTTGTAGGTATTTTATTTTTTATTTTTATTTTTATGTTGTTGTAATTTTTGAGCAATGTCTCTTTCATAGTTGTGTTTTTTTTTGTGGGTAATGTAATGATAAGGATTAGTCCCACTTTTCATATTGAATATGATATTGTTGTTAGGTGACCCACCAAAGGGTATACCAAGTTATTGATGTTGTTTACTGGACGGTGTCTGAACAAAGAAAAGGACATCCATATTGGACGGTTTTGGAATAATTCACATTTTGGGGTCAGTCACTATTCATTTTGGATTAAAATTGGGAGATAAGAGAAGAGAAAGAATATTAGATTAAAATTTACATGGATTTGTCACATCTGGGTTTGATCAATAAGTTAAAATCAATTCAATTATCTGATCCATATGCAATTGAATAAATATTAGTTATTTTAGGTGGGATGAACTCATACAAATATTTTTCAAAACTACTATTATTAAGTGATAAATAGTTTGAAAGATTCAATTGATTGATATGTTTCAGTTTAAGGTAATGTTTGCTTTGGCAAATAGTTTGAAAGATTCAATTGGGTGATAAGTTTCAGTTTAAGGTGACGTTTGTTTTTTTGACCTGAAATTTGAATTTGACTAAAGTCTAAATTTAAATAATATATTTATTTTATATATATATATATTTGAATAATTTAAAATATTTTAATTATGCCAATTATATCAGTTTTATCTAAGACTTACATTTAAGACTTACACTTAAATCACGGGACTTAAAGTAAATCGAACCTATAACCGTGTGTCTAACTCATATAATACTGAAACAATTTTACACTTATATTCAGATAAATATAAAAAAAATAATAATCACCTATAAGTTAATTCAAATACAATGATTTTAACTGAGCATATTATTATCTAAGACTTATACTTAAATTACGAAACTTAAAGTAAATCGAACCCATGATCGTGTATCTAACTCATATAATACAAACCCATGATCGTGTATCTAACTCATATAATATAGAAACAATCCATTTTATTTGAACTAACTTATAAGTGATTATTATTTTTTTTTTATATTTGTCTGAATACAAGTGTAAAATTATTTGATTTTATAAAATAAAATTTTAAAATTTGATAGTTTGACAAACATATTTTTTAAAGTACTACACAAATTTACACTATAATTAGATGGGTGAGAAGAATAATTATATTATAATTTTATTGTGTTTTGAAAATTTGATAAACAAGAAGAGTGATTGTAATTATATTTTAGGATTTTTTTAAAAAAATTACTTTACATTAAAGAGGTAATGTATTTTTTTTAATTTATATAATCTTAATTTTATTATTTTTATGTAAAACTTGTATTTTTTATGGAGATAAATTTTGTATCAACCAGCAATTTATTATTCGAATATCTTAGTATGATTTTTGTTTACTTGAATATCATAAGCAATAAATTTTTTTATTAATTTTTAAAAAATTATTTTTTTTTAAATTTTTTTAACATTCTTTATTATGTTCCAGATAAAAATAAATGTTAGATAAAAGAGTAGATAAATTTTAAAATTCATTTTTGAATCAATAATTTAATATAATAAAGATATTACTGATAATTAAATTCTTAAACTTAATCAGATGTTTTTATATTCAGATATAAGCTAATAATTTAAAAAAAAGAAAAGAAAAAAGAAGAGGATATTAAATAATGAATAATAGAGTTTTACATGGGAATGAGCTTAGTATGCATCATCAATCAAAGAGGACACGTGTCAGTGATCAGCTTGGTTGATTCGATTCTCCCTGTCTCAAACCCTTTCTAGTATTGTATTCCCTTATTCTATTCCTTCGGCTTTGGCATAAAGATTATGCTTTGGTTGGACTTTCATTGGGATCAGAGATTCTCTCTGCCTCTGCCTATTCAACAATAATTTATAAGCCCATATAGAATAAAACTTTTGTTGGTTTTAAACTTAAAAATATTATTTATTAAATTAAATTAAATTAAATTAAATTATTGAACTGCTCAAGATCAAGAATATCAGTCAGAATATATTTGTCCGTGGAAAGCAGAAGCAGATTGCTAAAGTCCAGGCCGAAAACAATGGTCGTACTTATTCCGAAGGTTAAAAAAATTAGAAGAAAACTAATTGAAGTTTTGGGCCATATGGCCCATATCTGATATTCTTAACTAAAAAAACGCAGTAGTCATATTCTGATATTCTTGATTTTGTGGTCACTACTCGTACTCCTTTATCTGAATTACTTAAAGGTCACACGGTGGGCTTTTAATCTTCAGCATTTGCATTTGCTCTTCTTTTTGTTTCCCCTGCCCTGTGTATGTCTTAATAACTAATTGTAGATTTGTATTTCTTTAGATAAAAATATTATAGTAGAAAAAAATTATAATCCTTTAAAGTTAATTTACATATTATTAACATGAAACCCTAACTCTAAAACCTTGTAAAATTACAACTTAATCTAGATTTTGGGTTTTGTTTGCAATCAAGCCTAAAATAATTTTGGATATTTATACATTTAGCTTAAAATAAGGTAATTATGTTTTTGGATAAAAGTAAAAAATTTTATAATTTAGCCATACTAATTTTTGGTTATTTATAGTTTTAACACATAATTTTAAAATTCTTTTAAACTAATCTAAAATAAATTTTTATTTTTAATTTTGGGCCAAATTTTGTAATTATTTTTTTGAAAAAACAAAATTAAAGTTATTTTATAATTTAGGTTAAATATGAAAAATTAATTTAGGACAAAGATAAAATTTTTATAATTTTGGGCTTAAAATTGCAATTTAGTCCAAAAATAAAATTGTCTTTTTATCCTACATTAAAATATAATTTCATTTATATTTAAACACATAAATGAGGTTAACCTAACCTCTAAATAGATAAGTATTCATAGAGATTAGATATAGACATTGCCACTTGAATACTCATGATACTTTTTTCAAGCTTACTATCACACCTTGGATTCCCATAATATAACCAACAGGACATAAGGTTAACACCCATCTCTTAAGTCTTTAACTAACATATATAACGAATAGCTCAATACTTATAACCTATTATATATGGGTTATTTATATCTGTGAGACTATAACCCATGAACTATTACTTACTATGCATTACAAAAACTATAGATATCAAAACTATTAAATGGGACCCAATGCCCAAACTATATATACATAGAAATCAACAACACCTATAAACAGGTTTACATATCAATCAATACACAAAATATATGATAGGGCTGCCATGCTTAGCACATAACATATATGCATGAATGGCTTAACCCTAGTGACTGCATGTTGATTTCCATTTCTGCTTGGCCACTTTTCGAAAATTTTTACTGAGAAACTGTGAGAGTGATAAGTTTTTAAGAAGACTTAGTGAGTGGATAAACAATAAAATAAAATAAAAAACATGTACTAAAATGAAAAATCAGAAATCACATCCAAGTGCTAAAATCATATAATTAGAAACTACTTATAGGTTTTGAAACTTGTAATATCAAGTTATATAATTTATTTAAAACGGTTTTAAAGTACCAAAATATTTTCATATATCAATAATACATTTTTCGTAAAATCACTAGTCAATTTTCAGAAAAATAGATATTTCAAAAATACCTTTATAATACATACACACGCATATAACTATACAGGTATCAGGTATTAGTTATCAGAAATAAAAAATCATATGTATATCAAAACTCATGTTGCATGTATAACGATGTCAGTTATTAGGTATTAAATATCAAATATCAATTTTCAAATAAAAATTAGATATATCCGAGATATATGAAGCTATATACAAGTATCAAGTACCAGGTATCAAATCTCTCTTTGTCCTCTACTTCTCACTTGTACTAATACCTACACATACATAGATATCATTGTTGAGTCAATTTTAGAAACACAAATATTAACCGCAAGCGCACGGTGTCAATTTTGTAATGTAGAACACTAAATGTTGAGTTGTCAATCCCACAAGAAATGTGAAAGTTCTAAGTTAATTATCATAATTTAAATGATGTAATTATATTTAGGCAAATAAGAATAAATCCTCTATTAAACGTAATTAAAAACTAAGAATTTAAACTATTAACTGAACACACTAAAAGTCTATTAAAGACATGTTCAAGGTATGTAACTACACCTAAGTATTTATGATTGTACCATTTTATTATCATGAAATTCTAGATATCTATTAACTAGGGGTTTAAGTTGATCCTATTTCATCTTTCGAATCTTAATAAAATCCTATATTC